>CM061537.1:15877690-16017277 GCA_030545055.2 Neoaliturus tenellus | reverse complement strand
CTTCCCACCACCCCCCCATATCCATCCGGCCTGAACATCCGGCCGGCGGCGGGGAAAACAGCAACGGGTTAACACCCACAATGCTATATTGATCACGTCATTGGTTACATTTTCTTGCCGTGTTTTTATTTACTAAATGTTAATTGTATAAACGTTATTTCAATACTGAAGTGTTAAATGCTATAAATTGAATGCAATACTGAAGTGTTAAATGCTATAAATTGAATGAAATAGTCGACAACAAACAAATAAAAACAACGTCCCGTTTACACAATAAAGCAACCATAATCTGTGATAAGATAATGATCGACAACAGAGAGATTTTTTGCTATAACAAAGGATTTTGTGAATAAACAAATCCTCCACACACGAATGAATCCGGGAGTTCACAAAGAACTGGAGAAATGTGGAATTCAATTTTGCAAATAAGGCACAAAGATTGGACGAGCTGCGCCCGTCGCAGATGTGTGTCTGATTGTTTACCCCCCCCCCCTCTATCTCCCCCCCCCACACACACCCTCACTCGCGAAAACTGACTCTCTGTGGCTTGTATGGAAATATGCAAAGATATTCTTAGTGCACAATGAATTATGTGGGCTTGCTAGAAAAAATACACTTGGACTTGTTAAAAAAATATAAACATTCACGCTAGGTACGATTTTTTATAGAAAAACATATTTGTTTTATGTTCAAGTTTTATATGAAATACAGGTTAAAAAGAGGAACAATCGTTTAATGGGTGTGAAGGAAGAAAAACATAAAATTTTTGAGCTGAATTAATTTCGTAGTTTAATATTGGCCCTACTATTGATTAAAAAAAGTTCCACAACACTCAGCAAAGTTGATAATTTGTATACAGAGGGTGTCAAGCTTCCACCTTTACAAACTTTTCCAGGTTATTAAGCATGCCAAAACAAACAGAAAAATCATATAAACATATGTCCGGAAATGCTTCGTTTAAGCCGCTAGCCGCCATTTTGTTTTTTACACTTAAGAATATTTCTTTCCGTAACGGGTTGTTGTATGAAGTTCATATTTGGCATGTACCTTAATCACACCAATTGCTCATTTTTAGAAAAAATATTATTTTTTTCCGATCAATATTTTCAAAAATGGCGGCCATTTTAAAGTTTATAAACTCAAATATCTTAAAAACCGTAACATTTTTATAAAAATTTTACTAGACACAAAAAAGTTGACAAATTAAATTATCTAAACATTGATACCAAGTTTGTAAGGATCCTACAACAAATAACGAAGTTATTGAGATTTTTCTCTTAAAATAACCTAAATTGGCATTAATCATAGTGCAAAATCAGTGTTTTTCTACAGGAAAACCACCATAACTCCGTTATTTGTTGCCGAACCCTTACAAACTTGGTATCAATGTTTAGATAATTTAATTTGTCAACTTTTTTGTGTCTAGTAAAATTTTTATAAAATTTACGGTTTTTTAGATATTTGAGTTTAAAAACTTAAAATGGCCGCCATTTCGAAAATATACATAGGAAAAAAATAATATTTTTTCTAAAAATGAGCATTGGTGTGATTAAGGTACATGCCAAATAGTGAACTTCATACAACAACCCCGTTACGGAAAGAAATATTCTTAAGTGTAAAAAACAAAATGGCGGCTAGCGGCTTAACGAAGCATTTCCGGACATATGTTTACTATGATTTTTCTGTTTGTTTTTGGCATGCTTAATAACCTGGAAAAAGTTTGTAAAGGTGGAAGCTGGACACCCTGTATACTTGTTTAATTCGTTTTAATAATAATCTTTAAAAAGTTTATATATACCGATTTAAAAAAAGATTTCAATAATTAAACAAAACTTTAACAAAACGTTAGCTCAAATGTTTGTGAAATAATATTTTTGAATGGGTTTTGACGAAATATATTTTCCGATTGTGTATTAGTAAAATTTTCACTGTAAAATACAACCGATGAATGAGTTGAATATCGTAGTTGATTTTTAAATAAATAAATCTAAATGGTCACTAAGAAGTGAACATTTAGTATATATGAGTCCTAAGTATTTTTTACCATTGCAATTAATTCTTTAGCAATATTTAAGTTAACACCTTTATAGGCCCCATCGCTTTAGGTAAATTCAATGGTGTTGATTCTTATCTATGACTAGAAAGTTGTGGTAGTAATGTACCAACTATTTCTTCCTTTGCAGTTTTTTTAATCCAAAAAGCATAAATAGGTCTTAATAGTCTGAAAAATGCAATATCTCTTTACATTTCATTTGGTTTTTACTGTTAAAACGGTTTATTAAAAAACAAATTGTTGTCATTAGTTACAAAACCGATCGGATCTGAATCAAATCTTATCCGCCCTCTCGGATCCAATAATTGTTGTTTATTAGCAGAAGTGGAGGGGATGCAAATTGGAAGGGACGGAAGAGGCGTTAACAGAAGGCAGTAAATACACGGGGTGCGTGGCTGCGGGCAGTCCGTAACGCGCTGGTCCGTTATCAGCAGTGATAAGCGGTCTGCCTGTCACGAGGCGCCGATATACATGTTACGCACGGCCCCGGGCCTGACGGTGTCGTTAGGGGGAAATAATGTGCTGAGAAAAATAACTGATCCACGACATAATATGCTGCGAAAAGTAACGGATCCACGACATTAATATGCTGCTAAAAGTAACTGATCCACGACATAATATGCTGCTGCGAAAAGTAACGGGATCCACGGCATAATATGCTGCGAAAAGTAACGATCCACGACATAATATGCTGTTAAAAGTAACTTATCCACGACATAATAATGCTGCGAAAAGTAACGGATCCACGACCAAAATATGCTGCGAAAAGTTACGGATCCACGACATAATATGCTGCGAAAAGTAAGCGGATCCACGACATAATATGCTGCCGAAAAGTAACGGATCCACGACATAATATGCTGCGAAAAGTAACGGATCCCACGGCATAATATGCTGCGAAAAGTAACGGATCCACGACATAATATGCTGCGAAAAGTAACGGATCCACGACATAATATGCTGCGAAAAGTAACGGATCCACGACATAATATGATGAGGAAAGCAACCCGATCCAAGACATAATATGCTGCGAAAAGTAACGGATCCACGACATAATGTGCTGGCGAAAAGTAACGGAATCCACGACATAATATGCTGCGAAAAGAAACTGATCCACGACATAATATGCTGAGAAAAGTAACGGATCCACGACATAATATGCTGCGAAAAGTAACGGATCCACGACATAATATGCTGAGAAAAGTAACGGATCCACGACATAATATGCTGCGAAAAGTAACGGATCCACGACATAATATGCTGAGAAAATTAACGGATCCACGACATAATATGCTGCGAAAAGTAACGGATCCACGACATAATATGCTGTTAAAAGTAACTTATCCACGACATAATAATGCCTGCGAAAAAGTAACGGATCCACGACATAATATGCTGAGAAAAGTAACGGATCCACGACATAATATGCTGCGAAAAGTAACGGATCCACGGACAGTAATATGCTGCGAAAAGTAACGGATCCACGACATAATATGCTGCGAAAGAGTAACGGATCCACGGCATAATATGCTGCGAAAAGTAACGGATCCACGACATAATATGCTGCGAAAAGTAACGGATCCACGACATAATGACATAATATGCTGCGAAAAGTAACGGATCCACGACATAATATGATGAGGAAAGCAACCGATCCAAGACATAATATGCTGCGAAAAGTAACGGATCCACGACATAATATGCTGCGAAAAGTAACGGATCCACGACATAATATGCTGCGAAAAGTAACGGATCCACGGCATAATATGCTGCGAAAAGTAACGGATCCACGACATAATATGCTGCGAAAAGTAACGGATCCACGACATAATATGCTGCGAAAAGTAACGGATCCACGACATAATATGATGAGGAAAGCAACCGATCCAAGACATAATATGCTGCGAAAAGTAACGGATCCACGACATAATGTGCTGCGAAAAGTAACGGATCCACGACATAATATGCTGCGAAAAGAAACTGATCCACGACATAATATGCTGAGAAAAGTAACGGATCCACGACATAATATGCTGCGAAAAGTAACGGATCCACGACATAATATGCTGAGAAAAGTAACGGATCCACGACATAATATGCTGCGAAAAGTAACGGATCCACGACATAATATGCTGAGAAAATTAACGGATCCACGACATAATATGCTGCGAAAAGTAACGGATCCACGACATAATATGCTGTTAAAAGTAACTTATCCACGACATAATATGCTGCGAAAAGTAACGGATCCACGACATAATATGCTGAGAAAAGTAACGGATCCACGACATAATATGCTGCGAAAAGTAACGGATCCACGACATAATATGCTGCGAAAAGTAACGGATCCACGACATAATATGCTGCGAAAAGTAACGGATCCACGACATAATATGCTGCGAAAAGTAACGGATCCACGACATAATATGATGAGGAAAGCAACCGATCCAAGACATAATATGCTGCGAAAAGTAACGGATCCACGACATAATGTGCTGCGAAAAGTAACGGATCCACGACATAATATGCTGCGAAAAGAAACTGATCCACGACATAATATGCTGAGAAAAGTAACGGATCCACGACATAATATGCTGCGAAAAGTAACGGATCCACGACATAATATGCTGAGAAAAGTAACGGATCCACGACATAATATGCTGCGAAAAGTAACGGATCCACGACATAATATGCTGAGAAAATTAACGGATCCACGACATAATATGCTGCGAAAAGTAACGGATCCACGACATAATGTGCTGCGAAAAGTAACGGATCCACGACATAATATGCTGCGAAAAGTAACTGATCCACGACATTGTCACTATCCATCGTCGTGAATAAAAATAACGGTTCCGAAAACTCGTCACTGTTATCTACTCTTTTTATGAAAAACTTTTTCGCGTGAATCGGTTCCTCGAGTTAGCGATTATTTGCTGCCAGGGTTGAAACAAAACATGTTATGAAAGTAATAGATACTTTTTTTTTTTGTTATTCATAAGCTACTATTTCTCTTAGTTTTTTCAACTGGGACCTCAAATCAACAAAAAAGACTATTTACTGAACTTTTTTTTAAAAGTACACGTTTCAAAGTTTCACGGTTTTTGTGTTCTGTTTGCAAAAAATCCGACATGTCCACATGGATTTCGTCAAATACATCTCCTCCCCCAGCCTAGACACAGAGTTATGAATGTTTCGCTAATAATGTAAAAAAATACTTCTAAAAGTTACTCACAGTGACAATAACACGGTCTTAATCACGTTTATTACTTAGCAAATCAACCGTGATTACTTGGTGTGTGAAGGATGGTTATGTAAACGACCTGACGTGTGTTTATAACTGTCTAGACGGTCGGTCGTATGACTCGTCGCTCCTATGTTCTGAATTAGTGAAAGTGTTTATGATCTAAAAAATAAAAATAAAAAACTGAAACTAACCGCTACAGCGCGCTGTAAAATTGTGGCTTGTAAAACAAACAAGGACAAAAACTACGGGTTTTGAGATCGTCTACACTAAAAACTGTTCTATGGTCCCGTTATCTCTATATTGAGAAATATATGCTAGGTACGAAAAAGAACGGTTCCATGATCATGTAGCCTATTAATCTGTAGGGCATGAAATATTACACCATTAATGGTTCCACAAATGCATCATCCTGCTACAAAGACAAGAATTCTGAAGAAAAATAACATGTTCCACGAAAGATTCAACAAAGGATTAAATTTTTTTACAAAATATAATAGTGGACTTTCAGCGCTTCTGCGAATCCCTACTTACAAGCTGGAAGAATAGCTTCCCAATATAATAGTTTCTTGAACCAATCGCAAAAACTTGTTAAGAGTTCTGACATCGGTTCTCTGAACCTGTGATAATGAAGGTTACGCTTTATACGTTAAAAATAACACGAACGTCGCAAAAGGACGTAATGTTTTAAAAATAACAGATTCTAGTGAAATTTACCTGAAATATTTTCAAATTAATGTATGTCTGACGCTGACGTCATGTCACAAGACTCTTGTGTCACTAGCGGTCTCTGACCGGTACATTTTCCATAAAGGTTTTCAACAATAATGGTTTGTCAGTTCTTTGTATAGTATTAGGTGGACCATTTTAGGGAATTTTATGTTTACGCTCTGACTACAAACAAAAACTTAGAGTTAATTGAACAATCAAATCAATTCGAAAGGCGACTTTTGAAGTTGCCATATGCCATCTTTAACCACTTTATCTTTAAACCATCTTTAAACACGATAAGCAATCTACTATACGAAATACATCAAAAGGAATTTAATTGAAACGTTGGTCCCCTCTTGGAATTCCCAGAATGGCAACAATTGATTAAACTTTAATTCTGACAAAGATAATTCAATACCCGGGAAAGATCCTCTGATGTTAAAAATGCGAAGAAGGCGATTCCTCAGACTATGGGTGTTGGGGGGGGGGGGGAGGGGGGTTGAAGGGAACAATATTATAAAAGTCAGAACGGTTAATCGCCCCAGTATTAGCGCGGCTCTTGAGGGTCCGGGGGGGGGGGGGGGGGGGTATCGATCAAAATATTCAAACGCCGGAAAATTAATGTTTTGAACCTCGCTTTAACTTTCGACTCGACTGCACGCCCGCTCTTGCGCTAACCGACGTTATTTCTGTTTGTTCTTCTCAGTTCATGGCTTCTGCGGTTTTAAAGTGCATAGAATTTTCCCATTAGTGGTGCTCTTTGTGTTTGGGTATAATGGGTACCTTGTACCTTTTGGGATATAACTTGATGGCATAGACGATTTTGTGAACTTTACTTGAACTTAATTTAAATCTAAACTTTTGGCGAGTCACATATGAAAATATTTATTTTGAATATAAAAAAAACTAAATTATGTATAAAATGAGAATTTCTAAATAACACAAAATTCTCGTTGACATTTGAGAAACACGAATTTGGGATTCACATCTATAGATAGACATTTTAACGCCAGAGCTACAAAACTAGTAATCCTTGAAATGTTTTGAATTTAATTTAAAATTAAAATAACCCTACGTTTTGCCATTTTACATACTAAAATATGTCACCCTTTACTCCTATTTCCTAATAAACGTTCCGAAAAAGGGTTAACTTAAATGAGTCGGTGGCGTAGTGATTAGCGTGTCAGGCTTCGGGACCATGGCAGCGATGTTGTGGATTCGAATCCGCCTTCTGCCTGTGACTTTTATCATTACCTTTCACCTTGTACTGTAGCGACTCATCCCCTTACTTTGTTCCATACGATCCACGCACAAATCGATAGTTTATGTAGACGGGGCAAAGTAATGCAAAAAGATGTCCTCCAATCTCTTACAAAAATAAAAGAAATGTATAACTCAGCTACTGGAAGTCCGAAAATGCAGGGTTGACGAGTGGAAAGTGCGAAAGCAAGTTATCTCGGCTGGAGGGGAAGTTATTACTGCTAAGGGGGTGGGATACACCTGAGATGAGTATTCAGAGAGGGCTTCGTGAGACCTTGTTAGTCTGAGGGAGAGGGGGATAAGTGAAGGTATACGTAGATGGATTAGGCAAATTACATACCCCCAGTGCCAATGGATCGTTCACTCTCGGAAACTAATCTATAACGCATACCTTTAATACCTTTAATACCTTTATTGAAATGGCGACCTAACTCAATAGGTAGTTTAAAGCCAAGTATGAATGAGGGATGAGTGTAGGATGATTGTGGCGCGATCTTGTAGTCTTGTTACTGACTAAGGCCAACATTCTCCTTAGACAGGACTGTTAATTCATAGCCCAACAGCCAATGGTATCTAGGGACCTACATTTTAACGTGGGATCCGAACCACAATTTCAACCTCCCATATACGAATTGGTCTAATTATGAGGATGGTACTTATGGATGAACTAGTATTCACTAGTGCGGACGTTAATCCCCACCAGGGAATATCGCATCCACAAGCCATCGCTCATAACTATCCACAATTCGTGACCTCCAAGTAGCTGGATTACAGGACGTCGCCACCGTCATAGGAGATACTGTAGAATCAACTTTAATAAATTTCAAATGCCAACCAAACTTACCTAAACAGGGAGTAGGCCTAAACCCCACGCTATAGACCATCGGAAGCGTGCAGGATTAATTTTTAAGAATTTGAAATTTATACTTAGGCTACTATTTTTCACTTTCTTTCGCGTGGATCCTATTTGCAGCATTTTATTTGCGAGCTAAATGGTTGTTTTAGAATATAAAGTACAATTAATTGTTACTGCTTACCGTTTGCCGTAAGAAAATTTTACCTCTCCCGCTATTAAGTCACTGTTGCGTCTCTGTTGTTTTCGAAAGTGGAAAAGTGGTCTTACCGTGAAAAAGTTGTATTACGGAAAAGCTTAAGTGTGAAACTTAAGATGACATTTTAAACGACAATAAATCACAAATGATTTACTAGAGTTTTGTTTGAGTTGTACCGTTTTACATCTTAAGTACTCCCGACTTCAGCACCCTTAACCAAACTGTTTAATGTTGACTTGACGAGTTTAAAAGACCCCAATTTAACCGACGGCCTCAAACAGGTCTGTTCAAACTGTCAACAGCTGATAAATCCCCAAGTCTCTTCATCAATATGCATTGCCAATAATGGCCCTCCACTGCAGCGATCCCAAGCATCGGTCACTGAGTTTGAACTGTGTTGTATTGTACATGTACTTACTGTATATGTGTACTGTATATTATATGTATCTAATACCTTTATATGTGAGCAAAGTAAAAGTATCAGACTGTCTGTTTTTTTTTTTTTTTTTTTTTGTAACTCGACACTTTTTGAGACATAATGGAGATATATACATGAAATTAAATGAGGGGATAGAACAATAAATCATGGTATAATACGTAGAATGGAATGTAAAGTTAATTCTTATAACCTCAATCGAATATTTAACGAATTTTGACGATGTACATGTTTTTGCGAAAGACCCAATTTTGAGTTGGGATTGAATAAGACTTACTAGGTTGCACAGCGCACTTCAATGTTCCCCAATACATACAATATCACAAGGGGATTTAAATCGTTTCATTTATTTAAAAAAAAAGCTTAACACTATCGAAAGAAAAGATGGGGGACCGAATGTTGTAAATGCTTATCATCAGAATGAAGATTTTCTAACCCAGAAAGGGATTGACTGACCTATAGGAAATTTTAGAATACCGGATTATTATAATGGTACACATGCCATAACACCCATTCTACACTTATCCTTCATTCATATTCGCCTTAAAATACACACTAATAGCGTTGAAGTCTTAAATAATAATTAACTGTTAAACAGTCCTCTATGTAATAATATGTAAGTTTACAACGGCACAAAATAATTGTATTTGTGAAAAGTCTGCATGCATCATCCTGCGCAGATGAAGAAGTTCCCCGGGGATCAGGTCGGAGTATTGAGACGGCCCGCTCCTGTAGGAACTCCTTTAATCAGGTTGTGACGGTGAGTTCCCCGCGAGGCCATCCGCCTAGTGGCGTACCCTAGGAGGTACACAGCGTGATCCCGTGCAGATGAAGAAGTTCCCCGGGGATCAGGTCGGAGTATTGAGACGGCCCGCTCCTGTAGGAACTCCTTTAATCAGGTTGTGACGGTGAGTTCCCCGCGAGGCCATCCGTCTAGTGGCGTACCCTAGGAGGTACACAGCGTGATCCCGTGCAGATGAAGAAGTTCCCCGGGGATCAGGTCGGAGTATTGAGACGGCCCGCTCCTGTAGGAACTCCTTTAATCAGGTTGTGACGGTGAGTTCCCCGCGAGGCCATCCGTCTAGTGGCGTACCCTAGGAGGTACACAGCGTGATCCCGTGCAGATGAAGAAGTTCCCCGGGGATCAGGTCGGAGTATTGAGACGGCCCGCTCCTGTAGGAACTCCTTTAATCAGGTTGTGACGGTGAGTTCCCCGCGAGGCCATCCGCCTAGTGGCGTACCCTAGGAGGTACACAGCGTGATCCCGTGCAGATGAAGAAGTTCCCCGGGGATCAGGTCGGAGTATTGAGACGGCCCGCTCCTGTAGGAACTCCTTTAATCAGGTTGTGACGGTGAGTTCCCCGCGAGGCCATCCGCCTAGTGGCGTACCCTAGGAGGTACACAGCGTGATCCCGTGCAGATGAAGAAGTTCCCCGGGGATCAGGTCGGAGTATTGAGACGGCCCGCTCCTGTAGGTACTCCTTTAATCAGGTTGTGACGGTGAGTTCCCCGCGAGGCCATCCGCCTAGTGGCGTACCCTAGGAGGTACACAGCGTGATCCCGTGCAGATGAAGAAGTTCCCCGGGGATCAGGTCGGAGTATTGAGACGGCCCGCTCCTGTAGGAACTCCTTTAATCAGGTTGTGACGGTGAGTTCCCCGCGAGGCCATCCGTCTAGTAGCGGACCCTAGAGAGGTATACAGCGTGATCCCGTGCAGATGAAGAAGTTCCCCGGGGATCAGGTCGTAACAGCGAGACGGCCCGCTCCTGCGGGAACTCCTTTAATCAGGTTGTGACGGTGAGTTCCCCCCGAGGCCATCTGTCTAGTGGCGTACCCTAGGGGGTACACAGCGTGATCCCGCGCAGATGAAGAAGTTCCCCGGGGATCAGGTCGGAGTATTGAGACGGCCCGCTCCTGTGGGAACTCCTTCAATCAGGTTGTGACGGTGAGTTCCCCGCGAGGCCATCCGCCTAGTGGCGTACCCTAGGAGGTACACAGCGTGATCCCGTGCAGATGAAGAAGTTCCCCGGGGATCAGGTCGGAGTATTGAGACGGCCCGCTCCTGTAGGAACTCCTTTAATCAGGTTGTGACGGTGAGTTCCCCGCGAGGCCATCCGTCTAGTAGCGGACCCTAGAGAGGTATACAGCGTGATCCCGTGCAGATGAAGAAGTTCCCCGGGGATCAGGTCGGAGTATTGAGACGGCCCGCTCCTGTAGGAACTCCTTTAATCAGGTTGTGACGGTGAGTTCCCCGCGAGGCCATCCGCCTAGTGTCGTACCCTAGGAGGTACACAGCGTGATCCCGTGCAGATGAAGAAGTTCCCCGGGGATCAGGTCGGAGTATTGAGACGGCCCGCTCCTGCGGGAACTCGTTTAATCAGGTTGTGTCGGTGAGTTCCCCGCGAGGCCATCTGTCTAGTAGCGGACACTAGGGAGGTACACAGCGTGATCCCGTGTAGATGAAGAAGTTCCCCGGGGATCAGGTCGTAACAGCGAGACGGCCCGCTCCTGCTTGAACTCCTTTAATCAAATTGTGACGGTGAGTTCTCCGCGAGGCCATCCGTCTAGTAGCGGACCTTAGGGAGGTACACAGCGTGATCCCGTGCAGATGAAGAAGTTCCCCGGGGATCAGGTCGTAACAGCGAGACGGCCCGCTCCTGTAGGAACTCCTTTAATCAGGTTGTGACGGTGAGTTCCCCGCGAGGCCATCCGCCTAGTAGCGTACCCTAGGGGGTACACATCGTGATCCCGTGCAGATGAAGAAGTTCCCCGGGGATCAGGTCGTAACAGCGAGACGGCCCGCTCCTGCGGGAACTCCTTTAATCAGGTTGTGACGGTGAGTTCCCCCCGAGGCCATCTGTCTAGTGGCGTACCCTAGGGGGTACACAGCGTGATCCCGCGCAGATGAAGAAGTTCCCCGGGGATCAGGTCGGAGTATTGAGACGGCCCGCTCCTGCGGGAACTCCTTTAATCAGGTTGTGACGGTGAGTTCCCCCCGAGGCCATCTGTCTAGTGGCGTACCCTAGGGGGTACACAGCGTGATCCCGCGCAGATGAAGAAGTTCCCCGGGGATCAGGTCGGAGTATTGAGACGGCCCGCTCCTGCGGGAACTCCTTTAATCAGGTTGTGACGGTGAGTTCCCCGCGAGGCCATCCGCCTAGTGGCGTACCCTAGGGGGTACACAGCGTGATCCCGCGCAGATGAAGAAGTTCCCCGGGGATCAGGTCGGAGTATTGAGACGGCCCGCTCCTGCGGGAACTCCTTTAATCAGGTTGTGACGGTGAGTTCCCCCCGAGGCCATCTGTCTAGTGGCGTACCCTAGGGGGTACACAGCGTGATCCCGCGCAGATGAAGAAGTTCCCCGGGGATCAGGTCGGAGTATTGAGACGGCCCGCTCCTGCGGGAACTCCTTTAATCAGGTTGTGACGGTGAGTTCCCCCCGAGGCCATCTGTCTAGTGGCGTACCCTAGGGGGTACACAGCGTGATCCCGTGCAGATGAAGAAGTTCCCCGGGGATCAGGTCGGAGTATTGAGACGGCCCGCTCCTGCGGGAACTCCTTTAATCAGGTTGTGACGGTGAGTTCCCCCCGAGGCCATCTGTCTAGTGGCGTACCCTAGGGGGTACACAGCGTGATCCCGCGCAGATGAAGAAGTTCCCCGGGGATCAGGTCGGAGTATTGAGACGGCCCGCTCCTGCGGGAACTCCTTTAATCAGGTTGTGACGGTGAGTTCCCCCCGAGGCCATCTGTCTAGTGGCGTACCCTAGGGGGTACACAGCGTGATCCCGTGCAGATGAAGAAGTTCCCCGGGGATGAAGGTCGGAGTAGCGAGACGGCCCGCTCCTGCGGGAACTCCTTTAATCAGGTTGTGACGGTGAGTTCCCCCCGAGGCCATCTGTCTAGTGGCGTACCCTAGGGGGTACACAGCGTGATCCCGCGCAGATGAAGAAGTTCCCCGGGGATGAAGGTCGGAGTAGCGAGACGGCCCGCTCCTGTAGGAACTCCTTTAATCAGGTTGTGACGGTGAGTTCCCCGCGAGGCCATCTGTCTAGTGGCGTACCCTAGGGGGTACACAGCGTGATCCCGCGCAGATGAAGAAGTTCCCCGGGGATCAGGTCGGAGTATTGAGACGGCCCGCTCCTGCGGGAACTCGTTTAATCAGGTTGTGTCGGTGAGTTCCCCGCGAGGCCATCCGTCTAGTAGCGGACCTTAGGGAGGTACACAGCGTGATCCCGTGCAGATGAAGAAGTTCCCCGGGGATCAGGTCGTAGTATTGAGACGGCCCGCTCCTGTAGGAACTCCTTTAATCAGGTTGTGACGGTGAGTTCCCCGCGAGGCCATCCGTCTAGTAGCGGACCCTAGGGAGGTACACATCGTGATCCCGTGCAGATGAAGAAGTTCCCCGGGGATGAAGGTCGGAGTAGCGAGACGGCCCGCTCCTGCGGGAACTCCTTTAATCAGGTTGTGAGGGTGAGTTCCCCGCGAGGCCATCCGTCTAGTAGCGGACCTTAGGGAGGTACACAGCGTGATCCCGTGCAGATGAAGAAGTTCCCCGGGGATCAGGTCGTAGTATTGAGACGGCCCGCTCCTGTAGGAACTCCTTTAATCAGGTTGTGACGGTGAGTTCCCCGCGAGGCCATCCGTCTAGTAGCGGACCCTAGAGAGGTATACAGCGTGATCCCGTGCAGATGAAGAAGTTCCCCGGGGATCAGGTCGTAGTATTGAGACGGCCCGCTCCTGTAGGAACTCCTTTAATCAGGTTGTGTCGGTGAGTTCCCCGCGAGGCCATCTGTCTAGTAGCGGACCCTAGAGAGGTATACAGCGTGATCCCGTGCAGATGAAGAAGTTCCCCGGGGATCAGGTCGTAGTATTGAGACGGCCCGCTCCTGTAGGAACTCCTTTAATCAGGTTGTGTCGGTGAGTTCCCCGCGAGGCCATCTGTCTAGTAGCGGACACTAGGGAGGTACACAGCGTGATCCCGTGTAGATGAAGAAGTTCCCCGGGGATCAGGTCGTAACAGCGAGACGGCCCGCTCCTGCTTGAACTCCTTTAATCAAATTGTGACGGTGAGTTCTCCGCGAGGCCATCCGTCTAGTAGCGGACCTTAGGGAGGTACACAGCGTGATCCCGTGCAGATGAAGAAGTTCCCCGGGGATCAGGTCGTAGTATTGAGACGGCCCGCTCCTGTAGGAACTCCTTTAATCAGGTTGTGTCGGTGAGTTCCCCGCGAGGCCATCTGTCTAGTAGCGGACCCTAGAGAGGTATACAGCGTGATCCCATGCAGATGAAGAAGTTCCCCGGGGATCAGGTCGGAGTATTGAGACGGCCCGCTCCTGCGGGAACCCGTTTAATCAGGTTGTGTCGGTGAGTTCCCCGCGAGGCCATCTGTCTAGTAGCGGACACTAGGGAGGTACACAGCGTGATCCCGTGTAGATGAAGAAGTTCCCCGGGGATCAGGTCGTAACAGCGAGACGGCCCGCTCCTGCTTGAACTCCTTTAATCAAATTGTGACGGTGAGTTCTCCGCGAGGCCATCCGTCTAGTAGCGGACCTTAGGGAGGTACACAGCGTGATCCCGTGCAGATGAAGAAGTTCCCCGGGGATCAGGTCGTAACAGCGAGACGGCCCGCTCCTGCGGGAACTCCTTTAATCAGGTTGTGAGGGTGAGCTCCCCGCGAGGCCATCCGTCTAGTAGCGGACCTTAGGGAGGTACACTGCGTGATCCCGTGCAGATGAAGAAGTTCCCCGGGGATCAGGTCGTAACAGCGAGACGGCCCGCTCCTGTAGGAACTCCTTTAATCAGGTTGTGACGGTGAGTTCCCCGCGAGGCCATCCGCCTAGTAGCGTACCCTAGGGGGTACACATCGTGATCCCGTGCAGATGAAGAAGTTCCCCGGGGATCAGGTCGTAACAGCGAGACGGCCCTCCTGCGGGAACTCCTTTAATCAGGTTGTGAGGGTGAGTTCCCCGCGAGGCCATCCGTCTAGTAGCGGACCTTAGGGAGGTACACAGCGTGATCCCGTGCAGATGAAGAAGTTCCCCGGGGATCAGGTCGTAACAGCGAGACGGCCCGCTCCTGCGGGAACTCCTTTAATCAGGTTGTGACGGTGAGTTCCCCGCGAGGCCATCCGCCTAGTAGCGGACACTAGGGGGTACACATCGTGATCCCGTGCAGATGAAGAAGTTCCCCGGGGATCAGGTCGTAACAGCGAGACGGCCCGCTCCTGCGGGAACTCCTTCAATCAGGTTGTGACGGTGAGTTCCCCGCGAGGCCATCCGCCTAGTGGCGTACCCTAGGGGGTACACAGCGTGATCCCGCGCAGATGAAGAAGTTCCCCGGGGATCAGGTCGGAGTATTGAGACGGCCCGCTCCTGCGGGAACTCCTTTAATCAGGTTGTGACGGTGAGTTCCCCGCGAGGCCATCCGCCTAGTGGCGTACCCTAGGGGGTACACAGCGTGATCCCGCGCAGATGAAGAAGTTCCCCGGGGATCAGGTCGGAGTATTGAGACGGCCCGCTCCTGTAGGAACTCCTTTAATCAGGTTGTGACGTCGCCTTCCATGTGGCAGCTGTTAACTTTTTGTTATATTTACTATCCATATACATTATACAATATTATTTTTTGTTTTATTTAATAAATGCTTTGCAATTATCTCATAAATATCTCAATACCGCTATAGAGATTAACTATTTCAATGCTGTCACTTGCCCATAAAAAAAAATAATCGAAATCTTTTACTGAGTTTGTAGAAATGAAGCTTATAAATCGAAAATTAAAATTAGTAATCTATATTTTGATAAATTAACTTTTGTATAAGTCTTGTCGTAAAATATGCATTAAGGTTTCTTAAAGTGTACTTTTTGTGTTGATTTACATTTTTAATAGGATTAAAACATTTCAAACTCTTTTGCAGTTCCATTAAAATGACAATTACCTATTACCAATAACCGTTGAAAGATTAAAGTAATACAGGTAATTTGTGATTCTTGAGAAAATTTCCGTGGAGGGTTTTCAATAACCATTCAAATTGAAGTTTTTGGCAGTTTTTTTCGTTTTTTTAGAAGCGATTTATGTAACAAGGAGAAAATTAAATATATAAAAAACACATTAGAGTATATTAATGCAAACATTACCCTCTCTCTGCGTAACTTTACATACATCCATTGGGAATTCTCTTTCCCTAACAGGGATAAAATATCGTTATCCCATCAAACAATCCCTCTACCAATCCGACATGTACACCAACACCGTGAACCGAGTCACTTTACCACACCCGTCGACATGTACACCCACACCGTGCACCGAGTCACTTTACCACACCCGCCGACATGTACACCCACACCGTGCACCGAGTCACTTTACCACACCCGCCGACATGTACACCCACACCGTGCACCGGGTCACTTTACCACACCCGCCGACATGTACACCCACACCGTGCACCGAGTCACTTTACCACACCCGCCGACATGTACACCCACACCGTGCACCGAGTCACTTTACCACACCCGCCGACATGTACACCCACACCGTGCACCGAGTCACTTTACCACACCCGCCGACATGTACACCCACACCGTGCACCGAGTCACTTTACCACACCCGCCGACATGTACACCCACACCGTGAACCGAGTCACTTTACCACACCCGCCGACATGTACACCCACACCGTGCACCGAGTCACTATACCACACCCGCCGACATGTACACCCACACCGTGCACCGAGTCACTTTACCACACCCGCCGACATGTACACCCACACCGTGCACCGAGTCACTTTACCACACCCGCCGACATGTACACCCACACCGTGCACCGAGTCACTTTACCACACCCGCCGACATGTACACCCACACCGTGCACCGAGTCACTTTACCACACCCGCCGACATGTACACCCACACCGTGCACCGAGTCACTTTAACACACCCGCCGACATGTACAAACACACCGTGCACCGAGTCACTTTACCACACCCGCCGACATGTACACCCACACCGTGCACCGAGTCACTTTACCACATCCGCCGCCCGTTGCCGCCGAACGCTGCGTGCACGTCAGTTCCGAGGTGAAGATTAGTTTGGCAATGTTTTACGCTTCGGCCTTAGTGGATTAAAAACTCTCTTAGGGCGGATTTAATTAAACACCCCGGGGCTGATTTTGCCCCCCCCCCATCCCTGCCCATAGACGCTCATACCCGATTCAACCCCCTCGCCAACTTTCGTCCTAGTGCGCCTCGAGCCATTGTCTCGTGCGTTGGGTAATATCCACTTTTATTATTAAATTTCTTACTTTAATCAAGGGAATTTGTGTTTAGTTTTCATTTTCCCGGTTTTTCTACTGTTTTATACATTTTTATAGTAGTAAAGTAAGTGCATCATAAATTTGATGGAAAGTGTTGATTCACTTCATTAAATTATGTTTAAGAAGATTGGTTTTGTGTAAAAATTATACTAGTACCGGCAGTGAAAATATTTATTAAACAAAGTTGATAACTTTAGGTCGTCAATAATGTTTCCTTATAATTTACTTAATTTTTTCGTTAAACATACTGTACTCCATGAAAGTTGAAGGGATTGCTAATATTTTGATGAGGACTCGAAAATGTTGCTTAAAGCCGTGTTTGAATTTTTTGACTATGTATCTGTCATATTTAGTCATTTTAGTTATAAGTTAGTATAGCAAAAAAATACTCTTTCAACGAATTCATTTTCTTCATAAATTGATAAATTTACTAGGTTTTTGAATATTTATTGACTAGGTTAGTTTATTTTAAGCAATTAGCCTGTCGTGTACAGTCAGTGTATCCTGTACCTGTGGGTACAGTAGGCCTAATATAAATAAAAAAGTCCTTAATATTGTTTATTCTAAAAATAATAATATTTTCTCAAATTTTTGTTCGGGTTCACCCACGTTTAGAGAATTCTCTAAAGATGCGATTGCGTCACAGCTTTCGACATCAAAGTATTCGCAAGATGGAGGCGAACAAAGTAGCTTGTTCTATAATAAAATTTCCTACTTATTCTTCTTTTACTAACCTCTTTTGCCATTCCAATGCTTTCTTGCCTTTGTGTGCAAAGAGAAAAATTTAACAGGATCTCGAGTTTTCAGAAATGTTGGGAGATATCGAGTTTACATGTAAGAAAGAAAGTCTTTTATAGCGCTTACCATTTGGGAATTCTATGCGATTTTGAAATAACTTATTTTGCTTGGTGTCAAATCTCAGGTAGTTAAAACCCGAGAAATCCTACAGTGTGTTACGTTTCTCTCAGTAATACTTGACAATATAAGATAATCTATAGGTAAGCATTTTTCTTTTCCTCCTTTTTTCTCAGCTTGTGTACTTGTGTGCATCGTAGGAGAAATCCTAGAATACAGTTAGAAATGTAGTGTCCTGTAGATGAGCATAATCCTATTATAATTCACACCGACCCTCAGAGGGCTTCGCCCTTCAGGCTTTCAAAGTTCTAATGTTAATCTTATATGGAAGAAGGGTAACCTATTGAATCATTAAGACAGCTGCTGTAATAAGAAATGCTAAAAATTAGGAAGAACTGATATTTTAATTATAAAATATTTATAAAAACAAATTGGTTCCACACAAGGCTGATTACAGTACAGGCCGGAAGCTCAGAAAAATGACGTCACAGTGGTATTGTTCTAGTTGATCAGTATGCCAAAAGTGGGTAATTAGCTTGAAATTCGGGGATTTTCTCGGGGGATGGTATTTGATATTTTAGGTGATTTCTAAGTAATTATTGGGGAGTTACATTGAAATTTTTTAATTTCAAATAACCTGGAACACTCTACTACTGTGACGTCCACATCAACTGACTTTTTGGTCGAATCGTTTTGGACCAATCAGCGATCTCTAGTAATATTTAATAGGTTACCAATGTTTGTTCACCCTTGACCCTTAAAATTTTCGAAAGAATCTTAGTTATTGATGTTTACAGTCCCAAAAAATCTCCACGTTTAGTGACATGTTTCAGATTGCGCCATTTCAAAACTTTTGTTCGACATACGTCTTGCATATTTTAACATATTATGTCAAACAAAATCTATCGTTTTTTCAAGAATTGTAGGAAATTTTTAGAAAATTGTAGACTTTTTAATGATATAAGAAAATTATTTAAGATATTAAAATGTTACCATTAAACTATACTATACATTACATTTCTACATATATTTTCTACAACAATTTATTATTTAAACATTTATTATTTAAGCAATTTATTAATAAACATTTAAACCCATCCTCATACAAAAGGAATTAACAAACCTACACAAGATAATGTTTAATCATCCAACAAGAAAATCTGAGATATATCTAGTAGTGTAAAATTGCGGCCGCTGGCCCAGTTCAAGGTCACCTGAGGGATGACGTCATCGAGGTCAATGACCTCACCGATGACGTCATCGATGACGTCATCGATGACGCAATCGATGACGTCATCACTAATGACGTCATTTCGATGACGTCACACCCATGACGTCACAGAAATGACGTGCTGATGACGTCATCACCCCTTACGTCATCAAAACGACGTCACCGACGCCACTAAGGTCAAGGTCACGCAGAAACTTAAAATTTTTTAGCACTTTTGCCGTTTCTCGCACTACGCTCCGAGTTTCAGTCAGAGTCCCCGTGACCTTGACCACTTGGAGCGAATTTTCGACGAGAAACGGCAAAAGTGCCAAGTTAAACTCGAGTTTCTGACATGACTCTGCCTAAATGGGCAATCGGTTATCCCTCAGGTGACCTTGAACCAGTACAACGCCCGCAATTTTATGTTACTGTGACCTTGAACACTTAACAACGGAGCGCCGACACCGATGCGCACCCCACGACAGCCATCGAGTGACTGACTGTCAGGCTCTGTGTATGCTAGGTATATTGGCTTGAGAGACTAAGACTCTAAACTGTCAGGAATGGGAGTAACTAACTGAATTTTGCAAGGAAAAGTCATTTCATCCAATATTTTAAACAAATCCTCATCAGTAAAACTGACATTAGTCTGTTTTGTATAAAACTTAGGGTGTCCGCGCAACAGTTTGCGCCACTTAGCTAAAGTTGAAACTCTCTTAACTTTGGGTGGTGGACAGTGAGCAACTAATAAAGTCTTAACACGGCTAAGTTTCTTACCTAAAGTGTCCTGCGACATGGCTTCACCTCACAAAAGTCCGCACAATACTGAGAGACTGCTTGTAGCGCATGAGTCAAGGGAAAAGAAGTGGGGGAAACAGCAGGAGTGGGGGAAGGTCACAGTGGCGGGGGAAGGTGAGGTGGTACGCTGGAGTATCGCATCACTTCACCATGAGCTGTCCTACAATCAACACACTGTTCTCTTGGCCCGAGTTGGCACTAGAAGAAACATTTCTGTACAGCTTAGGCTGTGAGAGCCGAGGAAGCAAAGTCAAAGTGGAAATTGTGTTAAACTCCAAGATGAAGAGTCTCCTAAATAAACTAATTGTATCCTTGCAATCTCCTATAACTGTAGAGAAATACCACTTTATTAAGCGACACCTTATACTTTGGCAAAACGAAGCGGAAATGGAAAAGATTACAGTAAAATTAATTTAACTTAAAACCTGGACTGGACACTCATGGCGATACCACGTGGCGTGCAAACGCCACCCTAAACATTACAAGTTAGGTTATTGAGCACCTCTGGTACGATAACCGATGTGCTAGAGTTAAAGTGTGATGACCTTGAGTCAAAACACTGAAACACTACAAGTCGATATCGTCCCAGAGTTAAAGTGTAGTGACCTACATTCAGAAGTTGTAAAATTACTTACATATAGAGAGCTAGAGAACAGCGAGACGCACCGCATGGAAGCCGGAGACATACTGGCGAAGCGGTGTTGTGCAGCCTAGGGACCCAGTTGTGGTGGGGGTATAGCCAACACTTAGAGTACAAGTGTTGTGGGTGACCTTGACCCACTTAACTTACCTGACCCCCCCCCCCCCAACAAAAAGTGCGAACCCCCTCCCCCCCCTTAAGAAACTTAAAATTTTAAGTTTCTGCGTGACCTTGACCTTAGTGGCGTCGGTGACGTCGTTTTGATGACGTAAGGGGTGATGACGTCATCAGCACGTCATTTCTGTGACGTCATGGGTGTGACGTCATCGAAATGACGTCATTAGTGATGACGTCATCGATTGCGTCATCGATGACGTCATCGATGACGTCATCGGTGAGGTCATTGACCTCGATGACGTCATCCCTCAGGTGACCTTGAACTGGGCCAGCGGCCGCAATTTTACACTACTATATCTCCTACTGGATAATTTAAACTTGTTTGAAATCATTCAACAAATTCCCGAACCTAGCAATGTGACATACAGTAAGATAACCTCTTTCCTCTTGGACCGTTGAAAGTACATAAACCTGCCAATCTCCTTATCGCCAATGGCTGCAGCACTGCGTCTCCCCCGTGGACCGGAAATGACCCCAGCTTACGCCGCGAGCCCCTCGTCCTATATATCCGGCGCGGCGAGCTTACGGCTACCGGGATGGAAAATAAATTATTTCTTCCCTCTAAGACACTAGTCCTCGAGTCTAGTTTGAAACAGAATATATCTCTGTAATTTGAGAAACATTTCTATGAGAAAATGCAAACATGAACTATATTTTTCATTAAAAAATTATGATTTGAATCATGCGTCTTGGGTGAAGATAGTATGTACATTGGTTGCACAAAAAATTACTTGACGTGAATTATAGGCCTACACGATCTTCCGCACCCTTACATCGTCACCACACTCTCGCAACGGAAAGCTGACAATATTGAAGGCTGTGAAATATCGCGGAGGTTCCGAGTGCTACTCACCTCGGTCATTGTCGAGTAGCTGTAGCTCGGCGGGACGAGTAGCACCCCCCCCCCCCCAGGGCGTCGATACCCCCACCCCCCGACGGCGGATCGATGCCGAGACATGCCGCAGCCTCGTTACTTACCAACTTTCGAGTGGATTTTTAAAACTGTTTACGAATTAATTACGCGCCCGTATTGCGGCCACTTGTCGCTCTTCTTGCCGATGAGCGTTTTTCGCCGAATCGGCTCCTCAAGTGGGTCTCCAATCAGTTTAACGGTCCTCTGAGGACCTCTAAGGTTTAAACATATTTATTCATGTGATTTTGTTACAGTTTATGTTTGTTAGTTTTTCAAAGCTATCTCGACTCCAAATATTAGTGTCAGAAAAACATGACGGTCAGTGTCACCAATAGTTTCGAAATTAAATATGCATAACGAATAAAGAACTTAATCGCTGTTTAAGAAGTTTACGTTATCCTGGATTATTCTTAAGTTTTAATGACTACTGTCTGTTTAAAAATATTTTTTTTAATCATTTACCTTGCAGCACTTTTGTTAGCTCCGGGAAACCACTATAGACTTACTATCTGTGATCAAAGTATTACATGGTACCGTACAGCACCGGGTATTTCGCCTTCGCTATTGGGCAAGTTTTAACAAAGAGTTAAGGGCTTTTTTGATAATATTAATATTTCATATTAAAAACTAATAGACAAAAAATTTTACATTTGTATTTTATTAACATGTCCAATTTGAATTTTGGCATACCTACACAGACCTATCGAAAAGTTTAAATGCATTCAAAATGAATAAAACACATTATACCAGTGTTGGAGGGGGTTGATCATTAGTTTGTGACAATAAGGAGCACATTGGTGGCAGGCTGCAGGCTGTACCGCAGTCGGGCATTACAGGGTAATCGGGGGCTAATGGTACGACATCTACCCTCCCCACCCGCACCCGCTCGCATAATGGATAACACTCGGTTTTGAAAGCTTCTCCGTCCTTGCTCTTTTCAGATTGAAATCACCCTCCACCACTCCGAAATAATAAACGCTGACTTTAAACTCCACCACGAGTGTGATTTCTTGTTTTCTTCCTTGCTAGTTCCCCGTTGACAGGCGTTTGTGTGAAAGATATCAGCTCTGCATATTTATTATTGTTCGAAGTTATGTGCTAAATTTTGTTCATTCGAGTGCCAACAAACAAGAACAATTTTTGTTATGCACACCGGTTATATTTCAACCATAAGTCTAAAATCTTTACTCGATGCGCTGAATTGGCAACCCTGTTTGAATCATTTAACAGCTGCATGGAAGTTATCCGAAGCCAAGCAATTTCGGCTATAAATGAAAAAAAACTTGTGATTGTTTATTATTGTTTTTACCGCATATTTGTATTTTTGAATAGGTTCTTGATCGTTAATTAGAAATACACTATTAATAATTGGCTACTATCAAATTTGACGTATGTATACATTTCAGTAGTTCTTAAAAATGTTTTTTGAGCTTAGAAGAGATCCTCTAATCAGTTTAATTTCTGTATTAATTAGGGGCTTCGGCTGTGAGGATTAGGTTATGTTTATGTACTAACTTGAACATCAAGCTGAACAAATACGCTTAATAAACTGAAATAATATTTAAGAACGGGATTTTATGTTATTCAAACAAAATAAATTTAAAATTAATTTTAGTTTTATTGTTGAAGGAACTGAAGGAAATAATTATATGAATGTGATTCCATTACCGGCATCTTAGGCCTATGGATTGACATACAGTACTGTATAGGTAGCACAATTCACCATTTTTAACCATTAATTGTATTGCAAAAATTGTCAAAACGATAATATTATAACTATAAGTTTTACTAGGCCAGAGTAAAAATACTTACTGTCAGGCAAAACTTATGTCTGAGAAAATTAAATTGTAGTTAAGTTATTAACATGTTCGCGGCGGCGAGATTTTTGCTCGAACCTCCTCGCCATCCTAGAAGTAATAATTTCGTCACCCTGCCGTAGAAGCAGCACTGCCCATTGAAAACCCACGTGGTCCCGAAATACATTATACTATTGAGCAGTGCTGTGAAAAGTATCAGATTTCTAGCTCAGATCCTGGCTTGAAAATAAATCACGTTGTAAAGCAGTGCAGCTTGGGAGCGATCGCACTCATCAGGATAGCATTAGGGTTCTGCGTGGGAGCGAACGCTAACACTGTTAAACGTGTTAAAACTGTTAAAACTGTTAACGTGTTAAACACTGAAGTAGGCTGAATCAATGAAAATTGTAGGCTATCAGAGTTCTGAAGTTTGTTTTTGCCATTTAACAAGCTAATCTTTTAAGACTGTTAGTGATCTCAAAGCGCATAAAAAAGCCTAAATTATAAAAATATATTCGTCTGTAGCCTATATAAAAACTGGCACCAATTCACAACATTTTTTTTGTTACGCTTATTTATACTCATTTGAGTAAGTTAGTGTAATTTAAGTATGGTAATATCAATATCATGGAATTTGAAAGTGGTGTAAAACAGGCTGTTGGAGACTTTTAAAACAAATTGGTTCGGGGCCCAGGTTAAAATTGAATCAAGGGAAAACACAACAGGCTAATAAAGTTCTATAACAGCTAAAAACTAAAACAACTCTTCGTCAATATATTTTCATGGAAAAGTTTTGCCACTCAAAAATAATTGCCTATAACATTTCTAGGAGTTGAATTTGAAATATAATTATGATTATTAGTGTTTTGTTTTTGTGTTGATATAAAGTAGGACCTATGTTAGGTTATAGGCCTACGTTGATTTTGATGTAAATATGAAAATAAAAAGCTAAGCAAAATAGGGGTACTGGTAATTAGTTAGCGATTGTCTTTGTTATTTAGGTCTAGATTGAATCGATAGTTTATACCGTAGATATATCGATTGGATCGATAGATACTTTCATTTGATAGTATCGTAGCCCACTTATGAAACTGCACCTGTTAAATGGTTTCCAGGAATATTTCAGTTGGGTCTATGACTTAGCCTAGTAAAATAGATGCGTTAACTTTCTAGAAATGAGATAGTTTCTTAGCTTCATTGACTGTGATATATTTTGATGTAAGTTCATTTTGACCATTTTAGTCGTAGGCCTACCAGATTTTTGGCTATGCTGGTGTAAAACACTTTGTAACAATAAAGATTTAATTTGTTTTAACTTAATAATTTTTACAGGGTGATAGATTTGGTTTGCATTATTAGGTTGTTTAAGCGTTTTCGAAAACAACGTAAAACCATGTGTTTAGCAATGGAATAGCAGGCAAAGGGCATCTGGAATTCATCAATCCGATGGGTTCAATAAGCAGCATACTGTAAGGTACACTCTAGTCTAAAGAATGTGTTCAAGAGTGGATCAGAATTACCAGCTGTTTTCTTAATAAACAAATTCACATATTGCCCTTGAATTGATGGTTTCAAATAACGTTCCGTAACTCTCTGTCTCTAACTCGTGTGTTTTATGTGTGCAGGTGACGATGTCGAGGAAGATGTAGCAGGGACTATGGAACCAGAGGGATGGGCATGCGGCCACAGCACCATACGGCCGTCCATACACTGACTGTCACCAGCGTCACCTGCGTTGCATCTCTCCTCCTTGTCATATTGATCCCAGGTTAGTTCTATGACTGTCAGTTCTTCCACTAGAGCAAAATGACTATATCACTCTCTGAAACACCAATGCTATCAAGGTGTATTGAATGAAAAATTAATGAATGATGAGTTAAAATATGTGTGATGCCATATGTGCAGTTCTAGTACTGGCCATAACCAGCTAATTCTTTAGATAGTTTTGCTGTTACTACAAAAATTTTTAGTTTCAATTAATTGAAATTATTTGGACTGATATTAGAATTAGAACTTTGCCAAACAAATGTTTTAGGCCTAATCACAAAATTTAACCATTTTTCCCAGAATTAAACTACTATCAGACAAGAACTCTTTCAAACATATCTTCGCTGTAAAAATAAAATGTCTATCAATCTATGAACAATTTATGTATATATATATATATATATATATATATATATATCCTTATTACAGTAAATACCAATCGGCTATTATATTATATTCAACATAATCAAACAAGAGAAAACATTTACCAGCTATAAAAGTTTATATTTCGATTAAATACATAGTTTTCAAAACTTAGCTGGAATTAAATGGTTAAGAATAAACAAAACAAACTAATGTTGATAAACGTAAGAAAACAGATGATTTTGAAATTATTGTAAAAATTAAGGTAAAGAGAACAAATTTGTTAAAAGAAGTCACCGAATGTTCAAGCCGTCTGGTTGCCTAGATTTTAAAATAAGTTGATGTGCTATCTCCACATTTCGTAAGTGATGAATGTTGGTGTTCTTGTCAGGATCAGGCATGGCGTGGTAGATGCCTTTTAAAGTGTAACATTCATCAATGTTTACTTTTTTGTGTTCAATAGCATGTTATATACCACCTATCCCATCAAGGGCAATATAGACTGTAATACCAGTAATGTTATATACCAGCTAACATGCAAGCACTGCACTAAAGAATATATCGGGCAAACCATCATGCCACTCAGAGTCCGCATGACAAACCATAGGTTTGATGTTGCTCATGAAAATAAAATCAGACCAGTCTCAGCACATGCTGTTGAACACAAAAAAGTAAACATTGATGAATGTTACACTTTAAAAGGCATCTACCACGCCAAGCCTGATCCTGACAAGAACACCAACATTCATCACTTACGAAATGTGGAGATAGCACATCAACTTATTTTAAAATCTAGGCAACCAGACGGCTTGAACATTCGGTGACTTCTTTTATTAAATTTGTTCTCTTTACCTTAATTTTTACAATAATTTCAAAATCATCTGTTTTCTTACGTTTACCAACATTAGTTTGTTTTGTTTATTCTTAACCATTTAATTCCAGCTAAGTTTTGAAAACGTTGTATTTAATCGAAATATAAACTTTTATAGCTGGTAAATGTTTTCTCTTGTTTGATTATGTTGAATATAATATATATATTTTTTTTATTTTTTTATTTTTCCTATGCACCTTAAATATATTGAAGTAGGCTATATTCAAGGCAAGTGATCCCAAGCAATTTATAGAAAATTCCTAAAAGTGGAACTGTAGATAATAAGACAGGCTGCTGTGTATTGTGTGATAACCGTCACAACATAGCAATCTAGCTTTATTATGTTTCATGGCTTTTTATTCATGCATGTCAAGTGCAAACCTGTCCCGTCATCAACATAGCTGTGCTATCTGCTCTGGCCGGCCCCTAGATGAATAAACACAACGTTCTTTTCCAGACCACTGGTTTTCCAACTAGCGTACGGAATTTCACTTTTGCATCTAAAATATTGAAAAATATGCAAGTCCAAACATGCAATAATACTTTGATCTTTTATTTGATTTCAAAAAAATAAAATTCAAGTGTAAAATAAAATACAAAGTTGTTTGCATTTCATACTGATTGTCTAATAAGGTATTTGGGCTGCACTTCCATAGACACTCGGTGGAACTATCGAATGAAAATTATCAATCAATTTTATCGATATATCAGTCGTATTCAGACGATAAATTATTGTATCTTTTAAATATCTATTATTAGTAACTCAATGTATCATATCAGAATTAAAAAAATGAAGTAAAACTTTTTAGCAAAGATTTTATTATAATATTGTGCAAATAAGTTAATTAAAAATTATGAATATTAAACATGATTAAGTTTAACATAATCTACAATCGAAATCGTAACAAAAACAAAAAAGAAAATATCCAACCCCTATCCAACCAACATGAAGCAAACATCACTCTTTTTCAATTTATTACCAGGATATAACTTACACTTTTTGTGGCATTAAAAAAATGCAAAAATAGATCAGTTCCTGACATTTAAACGTTTTTTTATAGAGGTATTCAGCTAGGCCTTGATGGTCGGCTATGTTAGATGATTTGAGTCTTGTTTTCAATGACTTTTTTATGGCACTCTATGAAGATTTTATGGTTTGAGTGTTGGCAGATGTTATTGGATCTTTTCAGTATAACCGATATTTTCATTCACAAATTATAGATAGATTTGATGTACACCTCGATAGTTTTCAGTCGACATATTGATTGAATCGATCGAAAATTTTCATTCGATAGTTCCACTGCGGAAGTGCAGCCGTTTAAAGCACCAGTAGTTTAGATTATATTCACTTCCAACCAAGAGCTAGTTAGCCGATAACAACAGAATACCAGCGAGGTGTGGTATCCATCGTCAGAATCTTTCAAACAAGTTTAGACAAAAGGCAGTTGCACGACAAATGTTACCCATTCCTCTGTTTTCAGATACGGTTTATTGTATCCGATATTTATTTAGTTTACAGCATAATTTTAGTAATGTAATATTTTATTTTAGCTATAAATATGCGTAATAGGTCCTATTTAGTGAATTTTAATTTTTTGGTGTGTGTAGACGCCCTGTAATAGTAATAATTTAATTTTACATAAATAAAATCAGTTAGGCCTAGTTATTAAAAAACATGATTTTTTTAAAACTCTGAGGTCTGTTGAAAACGTAAAATGTTCAGGGATAGTGGCTGTGCAATTTTTACAATGTTATTCTTATGGAAAAAAAACTAAATTTTAACTGTGATTTTCTCCAATTATTTACATTAGGTTGTCTTAAGGCTTGTGTAGAATAAAAAAAGTCATAAAATCAGGGTTTGTATTTAAAAATAGCAAATTCCTGTCTGGATTGGTTACTTAATAATAATAATAATAATAATTTATTGCATTTGGTATACAAATGTACACATAGCAATTGACAAAATTTACAATTAATAATTTAAAAAACTTATAATGTCCAAAATTTTTGTACTAAACATTCTTCAACTCGATATGGTGATTTTTTATACAAAATATCTTTAATTTTCCTCTTCAGTGTTTTCCCTGGTAAACATCTTAAATTTTGTGGTAAATTGTTAAATATTTTTATTTCCATATCATTTATGTTTTTTTGACTTTTCGTAAAGCTATACAGTTCACTCTTCAATTTTGAATGTTGTCTGGTATAATGAGAATGACAATCTGAAATTTTTGGAAAATGTTGAATTTCTTTTTTTACATTCATAATAGTTTGTAATATATATATAGAAGGCAAAGTTAAAATTTTTAGATTTTGAAATAAAGGTTTACAGTGACTTGTTCTTTTCTTCCCACATAAAATTCTCAAGGCCTGTTTTTGTTTTATGAAGACTTTTTTCGCCATTGAAGAGTTTCCCCAAACAGATGTTCCATACGTCAGGTGAGAATGAAAATAACCATAATACGCCATTATGAGTATTTCTTGTTTTACATTTCCTCGAAGACGTCGAATAATGTATGTACCTTTTGAAATTTTTCTCAAAACATGATTTATATGGTCTTGCCAATTTAATTGTGGATCAATTAATATTCCTAAAAATCTTAAGGAAGCCACATTATTGTATAGAAAAAATTTCTTCGAAAAACTAATTTCAATATTTTGTGTTTTAGCCATATTTAAATTTAAGTGATTTGAATGACACCAATTTTGTACTAGCATTGTTGTTACATTTAGATTTTCTAATAATTCATTTGTTGAACTTCCCGATATATTAATTCCTAAATCATCTGCATATAAAAAACAGGAGGAATTGTGACTTTCAAGATTGAATGGTAAGTCGTTTATAAATATATTAAAAAATAGTGGTCCCAAACAAGATCCCTGTGGGACACCAACCTTAACATTTAATCCTGTAGAATTCTCACCACTAAAATTAACACATTGAGTTCTGTCTTCAAGGTAAGACTTTATAAAATTTAAAGTATCCTTTCCAAATCCATAATATTTTAGTTTTTGTAGTAAAATTTTGTGATCTACTGTATCGAATGCTTTCGACACATCAAATGATCGAAAGCAAACCAGTTTTCTTTCTTCAATTATATTAATTGTATCCTTAATAAATTTAGTAACTGCCATATTTGCATTAAATTCTCTCCTAAATCCAAATTGATTTTTATTGAATAATTGATTCTCTTCAAAAAAATTATAAATTTGATTATACATGATTTTTTCCATTACTTTTGATATTACTGGCACTATGGATATTGGTCTAAAATTACAATATTCAATCTTCCCACCTTTGTGTATTGGTATAACTTTCACTTGTTTGCAAATTTTTGGGAATCTTTTTTCATCCAGGCTGTTGTTAAATAAAATTGTCATAACTTCACAAATTTCCTTTGAGATTAATTTCAAAATTTTTGGACTAATACCAAAAATATCTGGACAGTTGCTAGATTTTAAACTCTGTATTATACTGAATACTTCCTCAACAGTAACATGTTTAATTTCAAATTTACTATCTTCATTTTTCTTGCATGTTTCTAAAAAGTGGTCAAAGTCATTGGTAGTATTTTGTATATTTTTTATTATATTATTCACACTGCTTAAAAACGTTTTATTGAAACCTTCTGCATCCAAATGCCCCTTAGACAGACCTATATTGTTGACTTTTCTTACACCAGCTCCTGTAATATTTTTTATAACATTCCATATAGCTTTAGATCTATTGTTTTCATTCATTTCAATGATGTAACTGTTATATTCTATTTTTGCTGTTTTGACATTTCTTTTATATGTTTTTAATAATTTGTTATATTTATCTTTAATGCATTGAGAACCAGTCTTTTTAAATTCCTTGTATATTTTCAAACATTCTCCTTTTAATTTCCTTAAGTCATTTTTATACCATTTATTTATTTGTCTTTTAGTAGAGTGTTTTATTCGCTTAAAAGGAAAAGCTATATTTAATGTCTCAACGATTTTACAATATAAAATTTCAAATTTCTCCTCAAAATTTTTGTTATTATATATATCTAACCAATTTGTTTTATATATCATCTCCTTAAACACCATTGTATTATAGTTAGACATGTCTCTAACATATTCAATTTCTAAAGAGTCTTTATTTAATGAACTTTTATTTTCTATTTTTATATCAAACTTTAATATTGTAGCATTATGGTCAGAATTGAGTGTCTTCATTAAATTTCCTTGAAATTTATCTGGAGATAGACTTGTAAATATATTATCTATGCAGCTGCCTTCATTTATTATTCCTGGCCTAGTGATTTCGTATATAGTTCTACGAAGCCCAAAACTATCCATTGTTTCTATTAACATTGAAGAATCCCATGTTTTTTCTTTCAAATCAATATTGAAATCCCCAGCAATAAAAATTTTACATTTAAATTGGATTACCTTATTGAGAACTTCAGTAAGCTTAGTAAAAAATTGCTTTAATTTTCTTGAATCTTTAGTATAAGGCCTGTATATTGACAATACAATCAAATTATATTCCATAATTTTAGTAGCAGCAATTTCAAAAATCATTTCTTCTGAATAACTGTTAATATGTTTCAATATTTTGAATTGTATACCCTCTTTTATAAAAATTACACTTCCACCTCTAATTACATTTGGTCTGCAATATGACGCTCCAGTGTTGTAACCTGGTATATAAATGTGTTCTAAGTCAGATTCTTTAAACCAGTGTTCAGTTAAGCAAACAAAGTCAGGATTTTGTTCTTCTAACATTATATTTAAAATGTCAATTTTTTTAAATAAACCACGTACATTCCAGTTCAAAAGAGTAAATTTCTTTATAAAAAACAGTTCATCCCTAAAAAATTATTGTTTTTTGTCATATTTATTACAGAGTAATTATTTTGAGGACACAATTTAGTGTTGAGAATTAAATTTCTTATCATGGTTGAGTATTTAATTTTTCCAATCTTGTTTAAATGTAGACCATGTCGAGTATAGAACATTCTACTCATGCCTGTCAACGGTAAAAACTGAGCATGTTTATAATCATTAACAATTTTCCGTAAATTATAATTTATATTTCTTATTTTCCCATTCAAAAACGGACAATCAAATCTGAAGGGAATACTAGAAACTATAACATTTGTATTTTTTGATGCTTCAAGTGTTTTAGTGAGTTCTTTATACATAACATCTAAATCAGTATTAACATCTACATCATTAGTTCCACCTAGAAGTATTAGGAAATCACTGTTCGTCATCTTACCTGCCTCTGATTGTGCATTTTGTGCTATATCTACAAATTTTCCATTTGGCTTGATAAAACTTTTAACTTTATAACTTGTATAAAGTTTTTCGCTAATAAGATTATTTATACCACGACCATGACTATCCCCAAAGATCTCAATTTTATAAGGAGATGAATTTTTCAAGTCCAATATTTCTTTTTGATCCTTATTAAAGTAATTTTGTGTAATTTCTTCATCATATATAATCTCATTTTGACAGTCAGTAATTTCATTTAGTATTTTTTTTACCAAAAAGTGCATAACGGGTTTACATATAATAGAACTTTTTAAAATAGTTTTTTGGGAAAAATTATTTATTTATTTTTAAAGTTGTGTATGGGTGGTCTGGGACACCCGGTATCTCAGGGTTACTCACCATATTTGATTTATTACAGGTGTGTTGGTCAGTTTTGAACATGCTTACCTCGTCACCACTAACTTAAAGAAGTCAGTGGCCCGGATAAGTAATGGTGTTTATCATCACATTTATGAATGTCTCTTACCATATTTGGATAGTTAAAATGTGTTGATAAATTTCCAAGATGATGCTCCCTGCATCAATATCCTGGAGTCTGTGGTCTGGATGATTCTGGATATTTCTCACTAAACACTAAAAATATAAATATTTCTTGATGTCTCCCAAAAAAAATTTGCATGTTCCGGGGCCGTTTTCCAAGGTTCCCTCCACATCACCGCCATACTTTGAGAGCTGATTGATATTTTGGATAGAACTGGATGTTTCCCCTGTTTGCAGGTGTCGTGGGCAATTTTCAAGAATTGTTCACACTAATACTATCTTGCAAGAGGCTGTGTTCTGGATATTCTTGGATGTTTATCACACTTGCATGTCCAAAATGTGGTGGAGAGAAGGTGTTCTGGATGTTCCTGGATGTCTCTCACCATGTTTCTCCATGTTACAGGCGTGGTGGGCGGTTTCCAAGATGCCGTCCATATCACCGCCATCCTGGGAGAGTCGGTGTCCTGGATGTATCTCACCATGTTTCTCCATGTTACAGGCGTGGTGGGCGGTTTCCAAGATGCCGTCCATATCACCGCCATCCTGGGAGAGCCGGTGTCCTGGATGTCTCTCACCATGTTTCTCCATGTTACAGGCATGGTGGGCGGTTTCCAAGATGACGACCACATCACCGTCATCCTGGGAGAGCCGGTGTCCTGGATGTATCTCACCATGTTTCTCCATGTTACAGGCGTGGTGGGCGGTTTCCAAGATGCCGTCCACATCACTGCCATCCTGGGAGAGCCGGTGTCCTGGATGTCTCTCACCATGTTTCTCCATGTTACAGGCGTGGTGGGTGGTTTCCAAGATGCCGTCCATATCACCGCCATCCTGGGAGAGCTGGTGTCCTTTATGTATCTCACCATGTTTCTCCATGTTACAGGCATGTTGGGCGGTTTCCAAGATGCCGTCCACATCACCGTCATCCTGGGAGAGCCGGTGTCCTGGATGTCTCTCACCATGTTTCTCCATGTTACAGGCGTGGTGGGCGGTTTCCAAGATGCCGTCCACATCACCGCCATCCTGGGAGAGCCGGTGTCCTGGATGTATCTCACCATGTTTCTCCAAGTTACAGGCGTGGTGGGCGGTTTCCAAGATGCTGACCACATCACTGTCATCCTGGGAGAGCCGGTGTCCTGGATGTATATCACCATGTTTCTCCATGTTACAGGCGTGGTGGGCGGTTTCCAAGATGCCGTCCATATCACCGCCATCCTGGGAGAGCCGGTGTCCTGGATGTCTCTCACCATGTTTCTCCATTTTACAGGCGTGGTGGGCGGTTTCCAAGATGCCGTCCACATCACCGCCATCCTGGGAGAGCTAGTGTCCTGGATGTATTTCATCATGTTTCCAAGATGCTGTCCACATCACCGCCATCCTGGGAGAGCTGGTGTCCTGGATGTATTTCACCATGTTTCTCCATGTTGCAGGCGTGGTGGGCGGTTCCCAAGATGCTGTCCACATCACCGTCATCCTGGGAGAGCTGGTGTCCTGGATGTATTTCACCATGTTTCTCCATGTTGCAGGCGTGGTGGGCGGTTTCCAAGATGCTGTCCACATCACCGCCATCCTGGAGCTAGTGGGAGAGCTAGTGTCCTGGATGTATTTCATCATGTTTCCAAGATGCTGTCCACATCACCGCCATCCTGGGAGAGCTGGTGTCCTGGATGTATCCCATCATGTTTTCAAGATGCTGTCCACATCATCACCGCCATCCTGGGAGAGCTGGTGTCCTGGATGTATTTCATCATGTTTCTCCATGTTGCAGGCGTGGTGGGCGGTTTCCAAGATGCCGTCCACATCACCGCCATCCTGGGAGAGTCGGTGGTGTTCAACTGTCAGGTCGAGTTTCCCGCTGACCACCCCGTGCCGTATGTGCTGCAATGGGAGAAGAAGGTAGGGGACACGGTAGGCTATCTCACACAACACACATTCTCCATCTCTCTCTGATTGAGCATTGTGCGCGACTGGTGGCGTTCCTTCTCTGCTTCCTGTCATCCTTCCTCATCTAAAAGCTAATTAAATTAACATAAACAAATACGGTATCATATTTTTTATGCGCTGTAAACTATCTATGTTTTGTAAAAAAATCTTTATCAGACAAGTTTTTTCAGAATTAATGTACCAAAAGCTCATGTAGAAAGTCAGTTCATTTTATCTCCTGTATCTGTACTAAGAAAAGGTTACAGAACTAAAGATTATTGGTATATTAAAGTTTATCAGCGTCATATGTACCTGTAACACAACTGTGCTTGGAAAAATTGTCATCTAGACAATTGCAAAGTATTTAGAGCATATAATTTTCTTTAATTGACATGGATATACTCTTTTGCAATATTTGGAGACAATTTCATTGTATTAAGATCTTTATAAAATCTACCTTTGAAATTTGTTACAAAAACTTGTAAGGTACAGTTAGGTCTTAAACTATATCTAAAAACATCATAAAACCATCACCATCTATAATAAATGTAATGCTCTATAATTTATAATAACAGTAAATATTCATTCACTTAAATGTAAAATTACTTTTAAAAGCGAATCACAATATGAATCGTAAGTGGAGGAGGAAAGCTGTAAAGCAGAAGACGGAGTTGTGAATAGAGACAGAACTTGTTGGGTCTACAAGTATGGGGTGGTAAATACAATCGTCCCTTCCCCATTCAGAATACCAAATCGTTCAACTTTCCCGATATAAGTTTGTTGTTGACGTTTGCCACTGATTTTGCATTCAATAAATCTTTATTTAGGCCAAACGGGATTTGAAGCTTTCATTTTCATTCTTTTGTTAAGCTATGAACAAAAATATGTGCATTATTTATCTGGATAAATAAACTGATATTGATATTAAAAAAATTTTGTTGACTTTTTCCAGTTAAATTATTATCTGTATACAAAATTTATTTAGTTTATTTTATCTAGACATTTTTTATAACTTGATTAAAACAAATATAACACTTTTAATAGTTGGGTGAAAGAGTGATCTCTTAAAAATCCAGTATAAAATGTTAAAACCATTAAAAAAATTATTTAAATTACTACTAAAACCTCAGAACCTATTACTTGTTACCTAATACCTGCAACCTAATATTTTGTACCAGTAACCTGTTACCCGAGACCTGTAACCTATTACCCGTCACCCGTTATCCCATTGCGAACGTTTCTCTGGCCAGGAAAAGCTTATGAACAGTGGGCCTGCGCCACCAGTACGCAGTGAAGACTCGCGAAACCAATTCTAAAGCTTGGCAGTCTTCAGAACGGAATGATTGTTCGCATTGCTGCTTATTGACTGGTCTTAGATCCGTAGAGAACCTTGTAGTTCCCCCGTAACCGTATTACGCAGCTGTGCGTAACCGTACGTAACCGGTTCTCACTTCACTCGCTCTAGGATAAGATGGCACTATTAGTTGTATTGTAACTAAATCCTGTGTATTAGTGGTAAGAATACTAGGTAACAGTTTGGTGAATTGGTACGGTTAGAACTAATTTTTTAAATTATGTAATATTTTGTTTTCAATTAATGAAGTTATTTGTTGATTATTTATTATGTTAAGTACCGTACCCAATTCAAGTCTGGTTAGTAGTTATTGGCTGTCTTGTATACTGATGAATCTACTGAAGAATGCAAGTCTTCTGTCTTCTATTAGTCTACTATCCAAATCTACTATCTAACTAATGATTGTTTGCTATTAGAAGTTAGAATTTTGTAATATAGGAAAAACCATATTGTTTACTGTACTGGTATAAGTTTAAAAGTAATCATAATTTCAATCCATTAACAAAATTAAGAGGTTCTTTTATTTATGATTGTATATTAAATTTTGTGCATAGTTCAAGTCTCATGGTGAAATATTCTGGATATTTATTTAAGATATTATAAACTACTGGATATTATAAACTAGTTATAAAAAAATTGTCTTGGTTTTCACACTAAGGTGATTGGAGGTTGGATTAGGAGATTGTGGTTTTTGTAAGGTTATTGTTTTCTACACATATTGTACAATTTTTCAATAAATAAATGAATTTAGTGTTTTAATCATAAAAAGTTCTGACATCATAAAAGTACCAATTTAAATTGTATTTTTGCTAGCCTATGAGAGATATCCTATGCTATAATACGAGCACCATCTGAAGGGATGTGTGTTCCACGATCTCGAAATCTAGCGGGTAGATTTTTCTTATACTTTGCATTTAAGAGTGTTTTGGCCCAAAAACAAGTTTAGAAACAGCCTCAATCGCGGAAAAAATTGAATTTTGCCTAAATTTAAGTTTAAAAATCGTAATTTTTAACATTGGTCTTATGGGTTGCTATTTTGGTTGTAACGAAATAACAACCAAAGGTATACAAAAAGAAAGGAAGATCAGTGTTAAACAGGCTTTTTGAAACAGCTGTTAACTGTGAAGAGGTATAGGTGGGTGTTAGTGGAAATTTTATGGCTTTATTACCATGACACTATAAAAAGTGCATTAAAACCAATGAGTAAGTTTAACCTGGTACTATTGTACTAAGCAACAAACAAAAACGTTGTCATAATGGTTGAACCGAACTAACAAGTTCAACCATTATTAGTTTTACTCATTCTTAATTATGCCCTCTAAAAGGTTTTGAAAACCTTAACACAAAAAAAAAATATATTTTATACTGAAAACATGACTATGAATGAGAACATCACTTATATGACAATCTGTCATAACATCGAAAATTATGCTGTACATTCTACAAGTAGACTAATCTCCCCTTAACTGTTGCAATATTCAATGTTGTTTTAAGCATATTTTAAGCTGAGTCACACACACTCGCATATCTTTTTCATTCACTTGTCACTTATAATTTTGTAATATGAAAAGCCATATTTAGAATAAGACAAATTTTCCCATAAAAGACGCACAAAACATATATTGCACTACAGTAGTATATCACGTTGCTTTTGTTGGCCCTTACTACAAACATAAAACAATATTCATCTACTAAATCACTCTTTATCCATTGCTAAATTCCATATTTCATTACCGTATTATGGTTTTAAAGCAAAAGAAGGTTAAAAAGTTCAGTCAAGTAAAATGAAATGTTCAATAAATTTGAATGGATTGTACAAATTTACAAAATAATGCATAATAAATTAATAAAATTGAAACCGATCTCTAAAAAATCTAATCATCTTAATTGGAAATGAGGAAAGCGATTGATGTATCCCTGGTTCATAAGTCATAGATTTGTTGATGTGCTCTTAGGTGTGGGTGTGATCGCTCCCACACAGAACCCCGTTGCTATTCTCGTAGGTGCAATGGAGAACCAATTAATTGTTACAATGGATTCCCTCTCAAAGCAGGAACTTGTGCAGCATTTCTCAATAGCACTCGTAACTCGTAAGTTTTGATGTAAACTAATTCAAATAAAAATTTATGTTCATGTTCTAATAGAACCTCGATAGGTTTACACTTTGTGGACTTAGAGAGTGTTCAACTATCGAAAAGTCGAGCTATAGGGAGTACCGTATATGGGAAATTTTAATACAGGTAGGCCTAGCATAAAAATCATGAGTTGAATTTAGGATACACTAAATTTTAATGAAAACAACTTGATTGAACTAGGCCTATACCATATCCAAAATTAAAATCATTCACCATTTTGTTTAGATTTTCACCTTTGTCATTCCCCAACATGGACATTATCATTGGTTACTAAGATGCTAAGTTGTTACAAACCATGTTGAACTATGAGGAGCGTTGAACTACCGAGAGTTGAACTAGTGAGGTTCTATTGTACTTAAAGTAAAAATTATGAAGATTTGTTTGTAACTTAATGGATTTTAATGAGTGTCCTATTATTTAAACGGCTTATGCAAAATGGTAATCCATCCTTCCTACGTTATGGGTGTCATATCTTGGGTGTTAGCCTAATTGATTAGTACTTAAAAATAAGCGATGAGCAATTCTTCGCCTGAGATGATTTATCTTGAATTTTTTAGCATACACATGCTGCTTGTTCACATGTATATCAAAAGAACGTCTAATAGATTAATACAATTTTTTTCTTTTTTTTATAAACCTCCATTACCCGTCACCATGGGCCAATAGGCCTGCGCTGTGATCTAAAGACAGCAAGGTACGGTCGGGGCATTGTCACATAGGCTAGCTAGAGGTGACCGCTCATGTTTGTGCGTGTAATGTCGTCGCCCGGGACCGCTGGTTTGTGAGGCCAGAGCTCTACCAATAAGCTGCCACTCCTGTAATTCTTTGGAATGGACTTTAATCCATCTCCACACAATCGTTAAAATGAATGGAGTATTTTATTTTACTACAAATGGATTAAAATGGGCCTTCCAACTCTTTATAGACTCCAGAAGTCCTATATTACCCTCCTAAACTGATCCATCCAATCATTTATGTGGAAACGTAAAACCATCTCATCCAAAGGGTTATTGCCAGTTTAGCACCCATTTCCCCAAATAATCTAGTCAGGATATGTCAAAGGATGGACTCTTGTTTACAAATTGAGAATTTTATTCCACTACTAATGGATTAGAAGGACTGCCAACTCTTTATAGATGCCATGCATGAAACCCTAATTTTGCTCTCTTAATCTATTCTATTCAAATATTTATGAGAATCCTTGTGTACACTGAGAAAATTTGAAACGTCCACCATCTCATGAAAAATGTTATTGCTCATTTAGAACCCATTGCCTCAAATGTGCTGGCCAGGGGATGGGAAGAGATGAATTAAAATTTGAACTTTTGCTAATTTTTTTATTTTATTTTATTTTTTTTTCAAAATAGCTCCACTGCTTGTCACCATGGGCCAATAGGCCTGTGCAATGATCTAAAGACAGCAAGGTACGGTCACGGCATTAAGTCACATAGGCTAGCTAGAGGTGACCGCTCATGTTTGTGCGTGTAATGTCGTTGCCCGGGATCGAACCGGGGACCGCTGACTTGTGAGGCCAGAGCTCTACCTCTGAGCTGCCGCTCCTGTACTTACTAGTAGTGGGTTGGAAATTATAATATACTATGATTTACAATAGTTTTCATAAATTTGTCATTAAATACGTAAATTAATCATTTTCCTAAAACTGTTTTATAAATCAGTTATTAAACTCCAAAACACCATGATTCATTTATGTGCATCCGATATATTAGTGTACTCTCTAACCACATTTGTTATGTGTGTGGTGCTACAGTAGTACTTTAGTTGCTTTTTAATTCTATATCGAGGATGGTTCCAGGATGTAGGAGTTCACAAAAATATGTGGGAATTAAAAAATAACTACCTATAATAGAGTCGCTAGTTCCAGGTTTATAAAAAATATTAACTTATCGAATAGCTAAGTTGAGTTAAGTTTTAGGTTTGTTAATCCCAGGTGCATTATAGGGTACCCGCTGGCTCACAAGCTTAAATTAAAAAAACGATTAAAACCTATTAATTTTTTTTATTGGTTAAAATTGGTTAAGGCTGCTAACATGTACATTGGCCCATGCAGGTTGGTTTTACATTGAAATTATACATGGGACTTTATATTCAGTGTTCATCAATATTTTTAATTCAATAAGAGTTTTGTCTGTTACATCCCTTTTTTTCTCCGATTTTTAAGATTGAGGTGTATTTTTAAAGCTTATGCTCTAGCGCATGTGCGAATGGTGATTAACACGTTGAGTGCGGTTTATGATTAATATTGCTTACGCCTGTGGCTAAAATATAATAATCAATTATTCACCAAGTAAACTATATGAATGCATCCAAAATGTCATCATAAGATCGCCAGGTCTCCATTTTGGTCATTATTTGTGACGTCACTTCCGGTACATCAATTGATGTAGTCCGCCGGTGGCGCCGGTGGCGCCGGTCGCGTGAGTCACCGCAAGGCATTTTTGAGTGGCTAAAATAAAATAACTGATTATATACCGAGTAAATGAGAGGAATGCATAAAAATATTATCTGAGGATCGCCAGGACTCCAATTTTGTCATTATTGATGACATCACTTCCGGTACATCTATTGATGTAGTCCGCCGGTGGCGCCGGTCACGTAAGTCACCGCGAGGATAAAGTAGTCCGTTTACTACCACAACTGTTTCTAACGATCCATAAACTTGTTTTTTTACACAACAAGTCCTAAAAATAATAGAATAGAAAAAAAATGAAAAATAAAAACAACTATACACACCAGACAAAAGTATGAAGTTACCACGGTACCGTCCTGAACAGAAACCCTAGAACGAAAACCCTATACGCTCCAAAATGGACCAAAATGGCACGACAGGCGCCAAAGGGATAAAACGATCCCGGACAATGGCTGAGCTCATACTGAACTAATAAAGTGTGAGTGGCGCGACTACATCAATAGCTGTAGTCCGCACTCAACTTGTTAAAAGACCTTTTTAATTTCATTTCGGGCTTCGCCCCCTAGCCTTTGATTTATTTCTAGAGGGCACTTTAAAATTTTGACCAAATTTCACTGTAAAATTTTAAAATGTGAATTGTAACTTAACAGCTTTACATGAATTTTCAAGTCCAATTGAAAACAAATATAGATGATCGGTCACTGCGTAATACACATAATATTATGGCATAATAAATACATAGTACCAGGGGGACCGAGCTTAAGCTCGGTAAAATTATTACTTTCGTTTCTCACACAAAGCTCGTTCGCTCCGCTCACTCGCCAGGCGGAAGGTTTGCTGCACATTGGTATGATTTTCCTAAAACCACAGGTTAAAGATGTAACACATTGGTTTATTTTATCTACAGTTATCAGCTGATTTTTGTTCAGTTAAAAAATTTCCATAAGGATAACATGGGATTTTTGAAGGGCTCTAGCGCGAAAACCGGATTTTTCCCAGCTATGGGACCAGCTCCAATCGATTTCTGGTGGCCAAAACCCCCATATTCCAAAATTTGAAGGAAATCGTCGGAGCCGTTTTTGAGATAATTGTGCAAGCAAGCAAGCAAGCAAACAAGCAAACATTGCTCGTATAAGAGTATAGGATAATACAATTTCACAACTATGGAATTTGATAGTTAATTGTTAAAATTATCTGTGCAATAATTGATTTGACGTCTTTTCATAATAAATAAATTTGTTTAATAATGTGTTTTCCAAAGTTTGAGTTATATTTGACAAAGTGATAAACTGAATATTAGAAATGGACATTTCTACTTGATTAGCAGTAAGCAGCGGGGTTACCGAGCCTTGTTTGTTGGTAGGTTATAAAGTCATTTAGCATTGAAATTTAAAAGAAAATCATAATGCTAAACTACACCTATAACTACAAAAAATAACTTTTATAATATTTAATCAATCAATCTACATTTTGATCAATCTTGCCTTTAGGAATGTGTCTAATGTAGGCCTATCACTAATTATCAAGATGGGTGGAGGTCAATGGACAAGAGCAAAACTGCTTTTCAAAGTTTTGCTTTAAAAATTTTCAGTCTTGAAACAAAGCGTTGAAACAGAACTCTAGCTAAAGATTTTATTGCTATGATGTTTCATAGCAATAAAATGATGAAATAAGAGTTTAAGCAACGTTACTAAAACAATGTTTATAGTACTTTATTCTATATTCGGAATATTAATTAAACAATCATCAATAAACAACATTAATCAAGACAAATGTGCAACATTAAATCCGAACCTTGGGAAATTTTTCGTTTAACATCATCGTGCAATGCAATAACGGCTAATATGGGTTTAAAACCTGATGTAACTCATGTAAATAAATAAATAAACCTCCTCGCCCAACAACCAATCTCAATAAATTGGCGTTCACATGTGTGCTTAGCTGTAATCAGTCAAGTTAAAGTTTCGCCTGCGCACCTGTCAACTCGAATGTTTGCTGCCTTACAACTCGCTGACAGTGTTCCGATGTTTCACGCTCCCTCACTCTCACGGTCCAACTTTGCCCATCAACTCGGCTGCCGTGAAAGGCATTAGTGAGACAGGGCTGGTGCGATGGGGCTTGCAATGTGTTAAGTTGGTAGTGCTGTTAAATGTTGTGAGGTTGGCAGTACTGTTGGGGTTTAGTTTTTGTGATATCATAGTTTATTGCTGGGATGTCAAAAGAGTTCATACTGTCTTATTTATTTTGAAATAAATAAGTTCAAATTATTAAATACCAATTAATTTTGATCTTCTATGTATAATTCTCTAAGCGGAATAATGTAGAACAAAATTGTGAGCATTTCACAAATTGCAGGATGATATGATTAGTCTCAAATTAAACGTCTCGGTCATACGGTCCTAGGGAATCAGGAAAAATAGAGGTGTATCTAACAAGTTACAAGGAAATAAACGTAACGTAAAATGTTTTCAATAAGAAAAGCATGATCTAAAAACTGTTTGGTTTGATTTTAATATGAGTGCACTGAGTAAAGACAACCTATTGCTATTATGATCTAGATTTTTTATTGTTTAAATTTTGCCGAATCTTTTGTGATTAACATTCCTTGGAAAAGAGGGCTTTTGGTTTTAACTAATACTTCTTTTTATAGTAAAATAAAAAAATGAAAAATAATAAACAGAAGAGGTTAGTCCTTTAAAGCCTCTAGATTAAAAAAAATTGCTGTGCAGTACAAATTTCATGTAAAATACTCTTCAGTTATTTTCTTTAATATTTAAATAATAACAATTATAACTAGAAATCGCCCACTGTTATAAATTTTACCAAAAACTCAGTTAATCTTGCGCCAATAAGATTTAAAATCTTTTATAATTGAAATATCTGTTCTTCCTGATTTGCTAGCTTTGTTATTACAACAGCTGTTTAATGATTTAATCAATTATCCCTCTCCCATAAGATGAACATTCAAAATTGAAAGCCTGTGGGGCGTAGCCTTGGAGTCCGATGTGAAACCGAATGGAATTCTGCTCATCTACAGGACTATACCTTTCTAATGGTATGCGTGGTTTTTTCCTACGATGCACACAAGCCGAGAAAAAAGGGGGAAACGAAACATGCTTGCATATTAATATATAGATATTATATTGTGCAGATTTTTATATAATTCTATATTAAAAATTTCTCTTAGGAAAGTTTTTATCATCAGTTAGTAAGCAAGAGTCTCTATGTGAATTGTGAATAAAATACAATAGCTATTTAAATCACTTTTAATAGAAAAACGTTAAGGTAATTATCTTTTACACTCTATGCAATAACACAATTACGTAACATGGTATCTTTAGTTTTGATGTGAGACTAATATTCAATGATATTACCACCTCAACAGGCAGTGATCACGGACTATATTACCCCTGGGAGTAATCCAGGCAATGTAATGATTCACACAGGACCGCATGATGGGAAAAGTTGGGCCATCAACAGAACTTACAGCGGCTTCCTAGTCGATCCACTTGTTAAAACGTTAAATCAAAAATGTTTTTGCAACAAAATTTCTGCTGGAGGATAAAAACAATTAATTTTTATTCATAATTATTGTTGCTGAATTCTTTCAGCTCTGTTTAGTGAAAACTAAAATAGCAGAGAATTGGGATGATAAGTTACTATTGGAGCGTTAACAAACTCACTCCCGTTTATACAGACACTTTTACACTTGTTTACATAAAAAAATCATAAATCATAGAAAATCGTCACAATTTTTTTATCAGTAATGGAATAATTACAGTGTTTTTTTGGTCAATGTGAAATATCAAATAGTGCCTTTAGGGTGAGTTTTAAATGTCCTCCCTCTCTTTTCTTCTCAGAGCAAATAGGAGGATAATATAGTTTGCATCTTCATATCTTTAAGTTTTAAGTTTGCGGATAGTTTATGGCTTATAGTCAGGACACAGGGGGGGGGGGATCTTGAATGAAAGCATAGAGCAATATGTACCAAGTTAAGGGTTTAAAGTAGTTTATTACAATATTACAAACCTTGCACTCACATGATAAGAGGATCACATGATGTACTCTTAGATCAAATTTGCATTTAAATCCTACTTTGAATTTTTAAAATCAAACTCTCAATATACTTGGCCCTTTTGTGACAGAATTTGTAGTTACTGCCCTAAAGTAAAAGTGTTAGACATAAATGTGACTGTATAAAATTGTTTTCAAGACTTCCTCGAAATGTTGTTAAAGGTGTTCGAGAAAATATCTTTAACCGTTGTCATTCCATAAATTATTCAAAAGAGCAAACATATTCCTCAATCTTGACCTCAAAAGGTCAGATATGGGAAAAGTTAGTGAATTTCAAAATTTCATTAAGTTATGGCTATTGAAATTAAAAATTTGATTCTCTGTCATTTCTTTCTCAGATATCAATTTTAAGTCATTTGTGTGACATTGTATTCTACCATGTAGACCTTTGGTTTGGTGTACAAATCAACATGCTTACATTTAAGATGTTCTTCAATTTAGTAGGTTGTCTGCCATTAATACTAATAGCATTAAAATATCAACAAAATTAAGTAATCAATACTCACCCAAGATATGTAAACTTTATTTCACTTCAAATGTAGGCCTAAATATTTTTAAAACAAGTTTTTGGTCTGTTCCCTTGCAAAATATAATTCTTTAAAATCATTCCAACGTTGAAGACATTTAAAAATCACTTTGTACACATTCTTGTAGGCGCCCTCTTATTCTGTTTGTTCCTAAGTTAGCTCACACAGTAGGTAGGTTCAATGTTTATGGGAGATCTGTTTTACATAGTCCACTATATCAAGTTGTACAGTGGGGCTAATCAGATGGGACGTTGTAAATAGAGTTGTTTACCTCAATTTTCTCTGCTGGGATTTCTCAAAAGAATAGAATCGTAATCTGAGTAAAGAAGCAACCTTGAGGCATACATAGCATTTTACTCCCTTTGAATAGAACCAATTTCTTCCCATTACGTTTATTGACTTTTGCGTAAAACATTCAAATGCGTAGTATTGACTTTTGCGTAAAACATCCAAATGCGTAGCTATCAATGTGTAATCATATATAATGTGCATATATCAGAATGCCTGGTGATCAAACCTTGCTCCATATGGTAATATGCTTAGTTGTGTTCCACAGAAATCAAATCATAGTGCCAATTACAAACTTGTTTTTGTTTGATCAATCGATCTTCATCACTAATTCGCCAACTCCTTACTATGATAGAGTGTTGAAATTTATTGGTTATTTTTCTTGGTCCAAATTAGCTAGGATTACATAATGGTTCATGTATCTGTCTTAGGGCCTCTACCCAAAAACTGGTGTAATATCTGGAATAAATAAACAAATTATGTAAGTACAACATGTCTACTGGTCACTGAACTGGCATTATATTCACTTTAATTATAGTATCGTAGTAATAGTAGTTTTCATCAAGGAGCAAAAGTTGGTCTTTTTGTTGTCCAATCGTGTTTAAAAAAAACATGGCGCAACCGAATTTTTAAAAACGATTAAGCACTAAAAATACTTTTGCTCCATGTGATGAACAACGTTTTTGATCATAATGGGGAATTACACTTTGAATCGTTAAAAATATTAACTCTAAAGTTGAATTTTCGAGGTTATATTTACAAAGTAAGTAATATACAGTTTTAACATTTCTATTATTTACAAACAATGCTTTTTATAACATTTGAATTAAATTCATAGAAAATTAATAAATAACACCTACCAAACAGCTGACATTTCAGTCCTAGAACCTAAAAACTATTTCAGCTGATTTTTAAGTCCTAGGATAAAAAAAAAAAAAACGGGTTTTAATTTATTGAGAGAACCAAAAAATAGGCTGATTTCATGCAGAATGATAAAAACAGGTTTTTAAATTCATACCAACAATAATCAACCATCCCTTTGCCTAGTTTTCAGCTGTTTGAAATTCCATGAATGCTTTGATTTTGGTTAACTTTTTGTTTTTATGTTGTTATCAACATGGCAATCCATAACGTCTGCTTCACATGAGCATTTAAATAAGCTGTGTGCATGCTGCGTCAAGGTGACCCCCTTACACACTAGCCATTTGTACCGCTCCATTGGTGCTACTTGGTGTGTTTCGCTCCATGTTCATACATACATTGCTTAAAACGCCGTTGCTATATAATGCTGCGTCCATGCAGACGCAGTACGCTTGCGTGTACAAGGTGTAAGACCTATATTGAAAATTGCAATTTCCTAACTTTTTTTAGAAGGAAAGAGTAATTTTCCTGGGGTTGAGACTGTTAAATTTATTTAAGAGGCCAAAGACAGATAAGTTCAAAGTTCATGCAAAATGTACCGGCTAGATTTAGAGAAAAATGTAAAACATTGCAATGCACACTCCTTGCATCATAGCATGGAATTAATTTTGTTAAAATTTCAATACTGTAACGGTAGTTCAATTGCTTCTATTGTATTTAGATTGTAACTTGTGTTTGCCTGATTAACTGTCAACAGCTGTTTTATTTTGTAATTCAATGAAAATTATTCCCTATATTAATCTTATGGACAAAAAACAAACTTTAAGGGCTGTTCTTCCCTTTCAAAGTATAAATAATAAAATCTAAAACCTTATTGCAAAACTAGGAACTGAGAAAAATATTTGACACCTCAAACATTAAATTTGGGCTAGAAATAAGGGAGGACTTGTGTTCACGAAAAACCGCTTCATGTATTAACTATATATTAATAGGCAAGCATGTTTCATTTCCTCCTTTTTTCCCAGCTTGTGTGCATCAAAGGAGAAATTAGGGCATACCATTAGAAAGGTATTGTGCTGTAGATGAGCAGAATCACATTTAATTCATATCGGCCCACAGGGCTACGACCTACAGGCTTTCAAAGTTTCAATGTTAATCTTATGGGAGAAGGATAATTGATTGAATCATAAGATAGCTGTTGTAATAACAAATGCTAGCAAATAAGGAAGAACAGACGTTTCATTTATAAAACATTTTAAAATTAATCGGCTCAAGATCAACTGAATTTTTTGTAGAATTTCGACCAGTGGGCGATCTCTAGTATAGATGGATAGATAGATAGATAGATTCTCTACTTGAATAAACGCATGACTTCATATAGTACTTTTTTTAAATTGATTTGTTGTTTAAAGCAGCTTGAGTGATGGTTTTAAATAGTACCAAATACAAATTGTGGGTTTGGAGGACCCAAATAGAACATTAATACGAGACGCTAAAAGCATATTTGAATACTAAATTACATCATGTGCACCGTCCATGTTTAACTTCATTCTGTGCAACGTCTGTATTTGTGTTTGAAACACACGGAGTACATGTCACATTTGAATGTATTAAATTCAACGAATTTAAATTATATATAGAGTAATAAACGCATGTTATTTTTCGCCTGTTGATTTGCGCAATTTTATCTACAATTCCCGCCGTTTCCTTGACAACCATCCCACACTTTATCCTCATTTCTTTAGCTACCAGTTTTAGCTATTCTGGTTGGCCACAAGATTCAAAATCATAGATTATACTTTTAAAACATTTGATTATTTGTTGTTTGTGATTAAAGGTAAATTAACACGTGAGAGTTTTTCACTCTCGGAAAGTTAGTTTAGTTACTCTCATAAAAATCTCAGACAGTTTTTGATAGTACTCGCAGAAACTGTCTGGAATTAATTGTTATGGAAAATTTGCTGGTTGTGTAAACACCTGTGCGAGTACCTCCTGAGAGTACGAAACTCTCTGAGAGTGAAAAACTCTCACGTGTAAACCTACGTTAAAATCACTTTGATGTGATGGTCTGTGAACAGGCTATTGTGTTTGGTTACCATAGAAACGTCGGGTAGGTGTGGGTAAAATGGCAAATAACAGATGGGAAAGTTTAAACAAAGGATGGTTACCAAGGAAACGGCAGGAATTGTGGGTAAAATGGAGCCAATCATAAAAGTTTTACACTTCCTATCCTTGTAGCACTCTATAACCACATCGACTAAACCATATATTGGGTTATGAATATTTTGCTATTAATTTAAAATGCTTATATGTCTCTTAAGCTTATTTTTTGAAGAGTGTCAAATTTTTATGATATATATTCAAGTAACTCAATCAGTTAAAATTTCTGGTTATTAACATTATTTTTTGTGAATAAATACATGGTATTCAAAAACTCTCTTCCAAAAATCCTTGTAGTGATTTCTTGGATAAAAAAAATATTGTGTACATATTCTTGAAATGCTTTAATAAGCCGATAGCCACCATTTTATTTTTTACATTTAATGATTTTTGTTGTGGATTAAATATATAATGACCCTCCATCTCACCAATGTTCATTTTCAGAATTTTTTTATAAATCTCTTAGCCACCATTTTGTTTTTTAATTTAATAATTTATATTTCCGTCGTAACCGTTCAACATATAAAGCATATGTACTTAACAAAGCATTTTAGGATATATGTTCACAAGATAACTTTTTATTTTGATCCGAGGAATCATCGCAAAGCGTTTTAGAAGAGAATTTTCAAACACACTTTATATAACCTTTGGAAATACTCAATCTTCAAATTATACGGTAATATAGATGTTCCTTTTATAATACTATGACTGTATTGTTTATTCTAATATTATTAGTTTGTTTATTAAAAGTCTACTCTTAATAATATAGTATAACCTTCAAAGATTTGATTTATTTTTAATAAGACAAATGTGACTATTTTCCTCTCATAAAATTACCTAATAGGTCATTTCTATAGGTACCTTCGAATTGTGTGGTTTTTACAAAGTTTATTAATCCAAAAGTTCGAAAAAAGTATTCAATTCAACACCATGTATGGTATTCAAATAAACTCCTGTTGTCTACAAAATATTTCATGCTTCAGTCAGGATGTTAATGATTATATCTGCTAGAGATGTATCAAAATTCAAATTCTTTATTATAAAGGTTGAAAAATCTCTTTTCTAATGAATGGTCAATGTTGAAACACATTTTGATAGTTAACGCACATTTCAACGCCAACACGCACTTCAACACAGTTGGTCCTGCGTGTTGGCACATTAGCGGACATGCTGTCAAACCGTGTGTTCCAACAGTGGAAGCCAACACTTGAGACGATGTAAGCACACACTCGGGTGTGTTGGCGCAGGAATTGGCGTGTCTGTTTGTCAGACTCGACCGATTGAGTTACGCAATTGAGGAGACATTGGTACTTGACGCATTTAGTGTCAGTCATTTAGTGTCATACAGTATGAATATTTAATGCAGCTCTTCTGCTCACAACAAATAAAATAATATTCACCACAATGTAAAGAAAACCAATATTTCCAACAAAGCTTTGTACCTAGTTACAGTAATAGCTTTTCCAACTCATTTTTGAAAGTAGCTTTTTTCAATTGCAGCTGATATCAAAGAAAATAACTGTTTCCGAAGCTCTGATTTAGAGCAAGGGATAAAAAGATCAGCTGATTTTCCCTCTCTCTAAATTTACTTTCCCTTGCTCTCAATCAGTTCCCCATTTGCCCAATACGAGAGCTATTGTTCATTTACCTTTTATTTTGAACAGAAATGAACATATATGCTATTTTTTTTTTTTATGATGATCGTTTCTAACTAGCAAAGAAAGTGTGTTTCCGGCACTTGCTCTAATTATTCCCGTACTCGGCTTTGCCTCATACATGAAACTCGTTCTTACATGCTCGGCTTCAACTTGCCTTGTGAAATTTGGTGTTCCTGTGTTCGGCTCCGCGTCAGTGAACCATGAAATTTTATTGAACTGTTTTAACTTTTTTGAATTTATACAAACACTCAAGACAGCCATCATGACAAATAAACGTTTACAGCATTAGGAACAACTAAAATAATTATTGACACAACTAAAATTTTTAAATAATTCTTACAATAAATTTTTTTACATTAAGCTCAATGGGTTGGAATATAAGTGAATTTAGGATATGTGAACATATTCCTAAACGTATGTATCCCACTAGAAATACCCAGTTTCAATACCATTCCTCATTCAACAAAATCCATTTCTGTTGATATTGAAGTAAGCGATAAAGTTCTTGATAGCATAATGTTTAAAGCATTAATTAAATTACCTGTCGTTTATTCATCACAGGCTTTTGTCGTACAGTAATTACTTAAAAATAATGTCGTTAGTTTAGAAGTTAATTATTGATAAATGTCAGACTTTGTCGTCGACTCATAACTTAAATTGCAAAGTTATAATCTGTATTCAATTCCGCTGTAAGCTCGCAAGTTTGCAGGGTTCAGCTTGTTAATACTGCTACTTTGTTAATCCTTAGGTATTGGAAACTTTCAAAAAGGATTTGAATTTTGAAAGTTTTCCGTTATAAATCACAAGTGACAGTTCGTTTTAGAGTTTTACCGTCTAAAATCTAATAAAACATGTTCAGTCAATCGCCAGTAAATTTAATTACTCATCACATTTCGTGTTAAGCTAACTGTTTTATACTGTTTTATAATTAAACTTGTTATTACAGTTTTTTAAAGGTCGTGTTCAAGGTCTGCGAATTCCAGGCAGTTGTCAAGTTGTTTTCTTGTAAAGTCCTATTTACATTTGTTACATTAATAATTGTATTACTGAATCAGTGTTTTAGAATTATCGACATTAGTAACATTATACTCTGGGTGTTTAAATAGGATTTTACAGATTTAAAAACTACTGATGGAACCTACAGTGTTCATTGTAATGTCATTTTGTAAGGAAATTTCCCAAATTTTGACATACATTGTTTACTAGTTCTGAATCTTACCAATACAAGTGCCAGTAACAAATTGTATTAAATCAAATCAAATCTACATTATTGCATCAAAAACATATTTACATGCATAGGCTTGCGTCAGAACAAATCAAAATTAATTAAAAAATTTATGAGAATACTTTAATTACATTTGTCTATTCTCAATAAAATCTTTAACAGAATAAAAAGACTTGTCAATAAAGAAGGCCTTTAGCTTTCTTTTAAAACAATTAAAATAATTTTCATACTGTATAAATTCAGGTAAAGCATTAAACATTGTAATGGCAGTATAAAAGGTTAAAATGGTACCTTTAACTCGGTTGACTTGTGAACCAGCCTCTTCTGTTAGGGTTTGAAGAATCAAAGTTGTACCAAACGTCTATGCCAATCACAAAATGCAGACCTTTATTTAAATTAGGTGGATATTTACGTGATAAAAAATAACGTTGAACTGTTGAAGAAGTTAGATTTGGTTCTTGAATACATGTATAGGACGATCAAATGCAGTAAAGGCAGTTGTTCTAACATAACTGCCAGCAGTGCTTGTGTTGAAGGGTATTAAAAGTAGTGAACTACAAACGTCAAAACTTTATGTATTTCCCTGTAAATTGACTCAACAATAACCTCTATAGTTTACCTTCATATCAATTTTCAAAGTTGTAACATCTAATCAGAAGTACCTGGTACTTAGAAACATCTAAAAATATATTTTAAAAAATCTTTAGTAAGAGCTTTACAAATTTTAAATTGAGATAAACAGTGAAAACGTATTTTAATTCCACCAATAATCTTTGACTGAGAAATTAAATTTTTATTTGGAAGTTTCAACTTTGATTTAATATTGTTTGTTTTTATACACATCAATAGTTGAGCTTTGTCTTTGAAAATAGAAAAATTGCATATTTTGTTCCAATGAAGAAATCTTGAAACCTGAGTTGAAGAAAGAAAAATTGTTACTTCAAGTTACTAAAAAGTCTTTGTCAAATTAAAAAAAAATATTTATTTCTTTTTATTTGACAGTGAAGTAGTTTTGTACATTTATGAAATTATTATAATAACTTAAAAACTTTTAAAAACTTCTCACATCGACTATTCTTATTGTAAAATTATTATTAGATATTAATGAGAATGAAAAATATTTTTCATTTTTATAAAAACTGTGAACATTTATTATCTAAGCTTAAACCTCGAAAGGGTGAAGATTCAGATCGGTTTCAGGTTAAAATTGGAAAAGGAAACTTGATTGGTGGATGCAATAATATTTCTGCTGATTGAATAAACAGGCAAGGAAGAACCTTATATCCTCACCGGGTGCAGTTTATTGATCATATTCGATAGTGAATAAAACACCCGGCATTGCTCCCTGCAATCCGATGGTGAATTCTTAATCTAATATAGTACGATATTGGAGTTAGCCCCTCAGCGGGTTTATTATGTCATGAGATTGATTTCAGAAAGGAAATAAACATTTGAAATTCATAATGGTCTTTCATGAGTTTTTTTAAACCTATTTGTTATTATTCCAAGATCCAGATTGGATATCATTATTGAGAAAAGGTTTTAGCCAAATAATTACATAATTTCATTAGAAGGATTACCTACAGTTTTAAGAGTGGATTTTTTTGTTAATTTAAAGCCATTAATTTATAAGCAAGTTTCTAGAACTTGCATGTTCCTCGATTTTAGTGTCCTTATACTGAAATACCATGACGGGAGCGGCAGCTCAGTGGTAGAGCTCTGGCCTCACAAGCCTGCGGTCCCCGGTTCGATCCCGGGCGACAACATTACATGCACAAACATGAGCGGTCACCTCTAGCTAGCCTATGCGACTTAATGCCGTAACCATACCTTGCTGTCTTTAGATCACCACACAGGCCTATTATTGGCCCATGGTGACGAGCAGTAGAGAGGAAAAAAAAATGTAATAAAATATTTAAAACTTGAATGTTCAGTTTCGAATTAACATCTATGAAAATTACAAGTTACTTATAAATTTAAAACACCTATCATCAAACTTGAGTTGTATGGAACCCATTAAGCTTAATATTTAACGTAAATGTAACTGATTTATAACAAAATTACAACAATAGAATCTATAAATTACTATACTGTATTATTTACCACATTTCAATTTAATAATAGTATACTTGTTGCTCAAAATTGAGCAGATTAATTTAGACTCCTTGATAAAAATGTTACTTTTAGCCCTAACTCAGTCACTTCCGTCCAGTCCAATATTGTGATTATGAGTAAACAAAACTCCAGTTCTTTATAGCTGTACAGTAACAGACGTTTTAAATGCTCAATCCCAATGTTATTCTAATGAGAAAATTTCAAATTTAATTTGTGTATAGGGCCCTTATTTTATGTCCGATTTTCATCAATTTTTGATGGAAACAACAATCCCTATCCAACGACACTAAAAACTTGAAAATCGGTTGAAAATTGTAGCGGAGTTCTCTCAACAAAAAAAGCCTTGACTAATTAAATAAGTATAGATAATAACCTCCCATTATTTTTTTTATGAATACAATTCAGTACCTACTGTACTGTAGTTCGCGCATTATTTCTCTGACTATGGCCAAGTCAGCTGGCCCTAAGTAATTCTGTATTAGAACTATGTTTTTCAAGCGAATACTAGCGGACTGGCCATAGTCGAAGAAATAATGCGCGAACTGTATCTGATTTTTATAAACAATAACATTTTGTAAAAGTATAAAATAATTAATTTGTTTTTTATTCACAATTTTTTTATTTATTACAATGTAACAATTTGTTTTTAGAATTAATCATCAATTTTCAAGTTGTGACACAAAATCACACCCAATTCCAATTATTTTACTTTTCTCTCAACCAATTCCTTTTCCACGGTGAAAGGGTCCGTAATGAGTCTTGTTTGAAGAGAAAAGTTTTGGAATCCTCGCCAGTGGGAGCTCGGAGGTAATGATTTACGAAGAGTTGCGCCGTCGATGGCCAAAGTTGCGCCATCAGTGTCAGACAGACGCATTAGTGGCGCACACATGTTCCTCCCTCAACTCTGCAACTCTGGCTGATTGTTGGAATATGTTGCGAGACAATAAATTGCACCAAAACTCTGCAACTATAAACTCAAGGTTATAATTGTCGAAATAAGGAATGGTACGATAAAAACTCCATTAACTCTACAACTTAGGATGGCAATTTAAGGAGAAATGAGGTTGACAGGATGGATATGCTCTTTAACTCTTTAACTTGATGTCTTTATTGTATAAATAAGTTGCGACAAGATACTCCTTCAACTCGAAAATTGTGTTACCGTTGTTATTTGTATAGGTTGTAACATAATACTCCATCCACTCTAAAACTCAACGCGCTAGTTGTTGGAATATGTTGTAATGCAATACTCCTTCAACTCTAAAACTCAACATGTTAGTTGTTAAAATAAGTTGCAACACTATACTCCTTCATCTCTAAAACTCATTGTGTTAGTTGTTGATATAAGTTGCAAAACAATACTCCTTCAACTCGAAAACTAAACTTGCTAGTACTTGAAATAAGTTGTAACGCAATACTCCTTCAACTCTAAAACTCAACGTGCTAGTACTTGAAATAAGTTGTAACGCAATACTCCTTCAACTCTAGAACTCAACTTGCTAGTACTTGAAATAAGTTGTAACGCAATACTCCTTCAACTCTAGAACTCAACGTGCTAGTACTTGAAATAAGTTGTAACGCAATACTCCTTCAACTCTAAAACTCAACGTGCTAGTACTTGAAATAAATTGTAATGCAATACTCCTTCAACTCTAGAACTCAACGTGCTAGTACTTGAAATAAGTTGTAACGCAATACTTCTTCAACTCTAGAACTCAACGTGCTAGTACTTGAAATAAGTTGTAACGCAATACTCCTTCAACTCTAAAACTTAACGTGCTAGTTCTTGAAAAAGTTGTAACGCAGTATCCTTCAACTCTAAAACTCAACGTGTTAGTTGTTAACATAAGTTGTGACACTGTGCTCATTCAACCCTAAAACTCATTGTGCTTGTTGTTAAAATAATTAATGGGAAGAGTGTGTGGATATAATTAAACATAAAACGGAAAAGGAGTGTAGATGATATAAATCATCTTGACTAGTTATGATTTCTAAAATGAATAGTAGGTTTTTATGATTGTTTGATTAAGAAAACTTGGGAATTCAATGTATAAAATGTGAATATAAAAGGGTAAAATTCATTAACTTTAAAAATGTAAGTAATATTATAGATTATTAATATTCATATTCTTGCAGTCTATTAATTATTCTCTTAATCATTCTCTTAATTAGCTATTGGCTGATCATCTATCTTTTAAATTTATTCAGTGTACTTTTTTGTGTTGGTTATGTATTATGGTTTTATATTGTTTTCTGTATTTTTTACTTTAAAAGAACAACTTTATTTAGTTTTTTCACCTTCGCATTTAAATGTGAAAAAATTTGCATTTCGTCATGAAACCAGTCTTCTTAAAAAATATTTAGTTTGAGGTCAATTAAAATAATTTAAACTCTTATCAAGTACCAGGGAAAAAAGCATTTACTAAGTAAACTTTTGAAACTTTTAAGACAAGCACGTTTGCCGCTCTCACTCGCCAATCCAAAGAGTGCTGCAATCTGGTTTATATTTGAGAACCATATTTTGAAAGTGTAACTTGTTGGTTTATTTCTATTTTTAATTTATGGCAAATTTTTTCTATTTAGTATTTATAAAAAAATGTCCTTTGGATAACATGGGCATTTTTGACTTTGGCTCGACTGGGTTTCTTTCAGTCATGCAACTTTTTGAATCGTTTCCTTGTGGCCGAAAACCTGGTGCAAAAACAAAAGATAAAAAAATCCTAGGACGGAAAAAATTTTGCCCATACAAGCAGTGCCTGTTTAGGAGTAAAAGATAAGATGGTCTGAAATTAATCATAGAGCCAAAAATAATAGATAAAGCAAATTATAATGTGATAACTACCATAAAGATCATACTACTACAAATATTTTTGTGGTGGTAGCTGTTATTAAAAATTATGAAATGACATTGTCGTTAACATTATTGTGCTCATTTGTTGCTTACTAAGTTAGTATCTGGGGGCCAAGAATTTACTCGGTACACTTATACATCTATTTTTGAGCAATAATTTATTTACAGATTCAAATAAGGTTTTCTTACAATCCCGAGACCAAATTAATAATCTTGTTAGTTTTCAAGTCGAGCTCGTTCGCTCCGCACCCGCCCGACATCATGCTTGTTCGTTATATGCCTAATGGTGCTGCACTCTCACTCTGATATTAATTTCCTGAACCACATGTTAAAACTGTAATAAGTGGGTTTTACCAGTGAGCATAGAATAGAAATAGAGAGACCACTTGTTTCCAACTAACATTACAGGTGGTGAAGCCACTCCTTTTGTGGGCACCTCGTGCTAAATGGGACAAACAGCTGATTTTTGTTTTGATTTTGTGAATCATTTCCTAGTGTGAATCACCGTTCCCCCCACCCCTTTTGTGGGCCTAGCCGCTGTCCACATGGCTTCACCGCTGCGCTCGGCTGGCCTCTTTATTTATACTCTTTGCTCGCTGGGTTTTACTTCAGTTATCGGCTGATTTTACCATTGTTAAACATTATTTTGTTTCATGACAACATATTTTTTTGTTATTTTACTTTATTTTAATTTATCAAAACGATCACCATCATCAGTAATTCAGTATGAAGTATTATTAAATACCAATAAATTATTTGATCATAATATCTTTCAATAATCCAGTAACTGGCTATAATGCAAACCCCATGTTTATATTTGAACACGTTGTCTGTACTTTGATAGTTAAATTAGCTCTCTGCACCTTTTCTTTTGTTTTGATTTTTAACTATGTAAGACCTGTGTTAAAATATTTGGAATTAGAATTGAATATTCTAAAGAGGTAAGATTTTTTGTTGCATAGAGAACCGAAATATATTATTTTTATCCCTGAACTTAGGTATTTGCAAAGTTGGATAAAATTGCAAGAGCTGTTTTTCAAGATCAGTGGGGGTATATACATACAAATATACCTTACTCGTATTAGAGTTAAAGTTTGCTAGAAATTTTTAACAATAACTTTGCTACTAGTATTACGTCATGTGGATTTGTGTATGGATTAGTATGACCATTTATACAAATCTAAATATTCATAATTCATGTTCATTTTTCGACAAATACATGTAACATTTTAAAAATCCAACGTTAATTTATTTAATTAATTGTTATATCAAGGCAATGGAGTTATTTAAAGGTTAAGTACACTAACAACTATTCTTTACACAAGCATTTTTTAAATTAGAAATTTATCCAAATAATGAAGAAAAGTATTTTTATTTGCAGTAAATTCCCATTAATATATAAATAAATATTGATTACCTCAAAAAACATGAAACAATCTAATTTAAGACTAAATATTTTTAGAGATTAAAGTGTAAATGGTAGTATTACATGGTATAATTACTGTATCAGACAAAAATATATTTCTCGAATATTTATTCAAGCTTTCAAGAATAATGCAACAGCAATCCTAGAAATGTAGTTCCTAAAAGGAAACTGTGCGACAACGGTTTTGTTTTGTTAGTAAAAGCAGCTAATGTAAGATGGAAGTAGGAAAGCTTGTTTTGTCGTCTACTCTGTCTTAAGTAATTGTACCAGTGAAACTAGAGATGAAAGCATGATTTCGTACTCTAACATTTAACGATAGCAGATTTCTTCATGAAAAAAGAAAAAGTATAAATGAGAAGCGATCAAAAAAACATAGTTACATTGTTGGGTGATATTTTGTAATGAATGTAATCTTAATTTTTTAATTTATTTCATATTTAAAAAAAATATAATCCGTGGAAAACTAATTTTAATTGTTATTTTAAAAACATTTCTTTACAGTAATAATTACAAGGAAACATGGATATTTATATACTACACAATAAATATTCCATAATGCTTTGCAAAATGTTCTATATATGTTACATTACTTGATAAGTGTAGTTTATTGTTACCTTTTTGCTGAGTCTATTTTGGAAGGATTTGTTATTGTAAAAAATTGTTGTGTTTTAGAAATGTCGATATTTAATTGATAGCAATCTCTCATGATTGCTCTCTCATAATACAGTGTATGAATATATCAGTTATATAACTGTGACACTGAAGATAAAAACTAATTCCTATTGATTGAACTGGAACAAAAATCTCAATAAATTAACTATTTGTATGTAGTTTCTCTGGTTCTAGCCTGAAGCAAATTGAATCATTTAACATGAATGTTTAATCTGTGATTTACTATCAAGTAAAAATACATTTTGATGCATGCTTGACAAAAAGAAGTAGGGTCATCACATTTGTTTTAATCAACCCCTAGATTGTACGGCGGTTTCCTTCGCGATTTCAGAACCACTCAGCTTTTTAACATTTGTTGTTATAAGATAGTATTGCAATCTTAATTGTTATTTTATCAATAAACACAATTGCGACACTAATGAAATAGATTTACGCCAAATATTCGTTTTGTGCTTAGTTGTTGCACAAAATCGGAAACAATGTTGTACGAAAATAGATTACAATGAACATATCACACAGTACAAGACAAGAAGCAGTCGTGTGAGTGAACTTGGTCTCTGTGAAGTTGAGTGGAAGTGTGTGGGGAGGGGGGGGGGAACAGGGGCAGAGTTAGGCTGCGAACAAAGGCTTTCAATTTGGCTGAGTCGGTTTGGCAAACTCGTGTAACTCTGTTAAGGTGATTAAACATCTGCACCCGATAACACCTTGAAGGTGGCACCGGATATTGCCTTACACTTCGCACCAAAGTGTTTGCACCAAAGTGGCTCACTTGTCGTGGCGCCGTCACCGGTACAATTGTGATGGTTGGCAAATTTACATCTCTTACGTTTGTATCTCATTGATTGCCGTACTTTGTTTTGTAATAATCAAGGATGTGTAGTGCTATAAATTATCTGATGGTACATTATGGTTTATTCAATTTATTAGAAGTTATAGGGCGTTCCAGATGCTCATTCAATGTAATAATGTTGATATACTGAAGAAAATTTTACGTTATTTATATTTGTTACTGTGGCAGTTAAGGTTCAATTGTGTATAAATACTTTAGAGTTGCAACAACCATTGTAGATTTTACTGTTGTAGATTGTAGAGAGTAATGTATTAAATTGCAAACAATGTTAATATCATTTTTTAAACATATTACTTAAAAAATATTTTATTTTATTTGGTAGAAACAACTTTTTACTTTAGAAATCCTTGTAAGAGACTGTATTTTGAGACCTAGCTTTACCACTTATAAGTAGTTTGTTGTATACCCTAAGTAGTAGAAATGTAGAATCCTAGAAACAGTATGTACAGAGTACATATTAGGCTTAGGAATGACTTTAAATGTAATTTTAAACAATACAGCAGGTGACTCACTGTAACACCCTAACTAGCAGCATCTATCCTCGGATAGACTCCGCTAGTTACATACGAGTTCCGTGTTATCCTACCGAGTGAAGTGAAGGTTTTCCGACCCCAACATGAGAGAGACATCACTACACACACCACACTTACACTAACCCGCCCTGGCCGTAGTACCCCGCCATAGCCCCGGCCGGGTACGACGGCCGCTAACTGGAACTGGCTGAGTTTCAGTTCCACACCCCCGGCTGGCTGAGATCAGTCGGTTTTGTACTTTTAGTCTACTGCATGCTCGTACGTTTCGATGTCGTATCTCTGTGTGTGTGACGAGAGAGAAGCTACAGTTTTCGGGGGAAAGTTTAGTTTAGGCAAGTTTTACCTTACTGGAAACATATTTTATGATTAGGCCTATGTTAATTGTTTTCCTCCAAGTTTCAAACTTGTTTATTAAGGAATGTTTAGTAAAAGTTAATTATTCCTTTAAAGTTTTCAATTTCACACACATATCTCAATTAGTTGCATAATTCGTAAAAGAAATAAATAAACCAATATGTTTTAAACAGAAAAGTTAACTTTCATTTGTAAATTATGTAGCTTCTCTCTTGTGACACTTAATGTTAGATTTATATTTTTTTAGGTTAGTAATACGGTACCAAGCGTCTTATGTAATTTATTAGGTGGAGTTGCATTGTCTTAAACATTTTGAGGGAGGTTCATAAAACTAAAAGATACTACCAATTAATTTTTTTAAATGTCAATTTTAAAATATTTTTTATTACTATTCAATAATAATTTTTATCGTTTCATTTATTAGCCAAAAATATTGAAAAAAACTTTCTCTTGGATGTATTTGTACATTGGAATGTAAGTTCATTTGACAACAAGTAACAGGTAAATTTAAAAGGTTTATTTATAAAAGATTTAAGTGAGTTTACTTAATATTCAAGTCGACTCTAAAACCAACTAGAATATTTTAAAAAGGTTCTTGTAGATCTTAGCGCTGCAGTTGAAAAAGTAAAGTCGAGTGCTTTTGTAGCTAAGTAGTCTTTTAATCTAGAGTAGTTGCTTTTTAGTAGTGTTGTTATAAAAGCGAATAATAAATCGATGAAATATAAAACAAACACAGTTACACATACATTATTTAACTTCTAAACATAATCCTACATACATATTGAAAATGATATCGTTTACATTTCAAAATATCAACAATGACTAACATTATCACCTTACAATAACAACTTTGACAAAGAAAATCTCAGTAATTTAGTAGACTTTCAACAAAGTACTGAACACATTAAAATCTATTTTATTTTCTCTATTAAACTGTTGGATTATAAATTCCGAAGTACAGCATTGTTGTTCCGTGAGTGTTTCAAGAGAGGCGTGAAGGGTGAATCAAGCATTGTGCGTGTATTGTGCCCCGAGCACACGTTGCTTCGTTCCGCGTTGTTCCTCTGTCTAAGAGTTGTTCCTGCCCATCCGGGTGTGAAAATTGTTTGTATCCGTGTTAAAGGAGAGAAGCAAGCGTATTATACAGTCGTCTTCAAGATCCCATACGAATATTACTAGTTACAAATAGTTTTTTTTTTGTGGACCAATTTAGATTCAGATTTGTCTCATTTGAATTCCAATGCAAAATAAGACCACAAGCAATTACATTTTTCAGGGATTGAAACACACCTATCAACACAATAAAGTTTTCAATTTTATTTGTTGGAAGGTACAATCAACATTATCATTCTTAAGGGAAATCTTACGTTGGTTTTGGTAATATGCAAAAGTGAAACCAAACAGGCATAATCCACACATACATTTACCATCAAGTCATGAAACTACTAACATATACATGTACATCAATCAAATTTCTTACATTACAAGATTTGTACATACTTTTTGAAACGTTTTTGATTCTTAAAAGCTCTTTCTTTCTTCTGTAAATACTTTCTGAATTTCTCTTCCCCCTTTCTTCTCTTCTATTTACCCTTTTCAATACACAGCACTCACAATACACCCTTGGCATGTGCGTAGTAAAGCTTACCGATACACAGTACGCAATCCGCCACAGCTTCCGCTACCGGCCTACATAACAACACTACAGTAATAACAGCGAATAAACAGTCAAGTACAGTGTAAGGAATAACGGTAATTTAAATTAGGGTAGCGTTGAGTTAGATATTGATATTAGTTAAGGGTGTAGTATAGAGTAGATTATTATTGGAGCTGTTTTGGCTGTTAAAATATTGAATTTGCAGTTTATAATTTTTTTCTTACAACTTTTGCCATTGAATAAGAAATTCTTGTTTTTGTGGTTATGATGCTTTTGAAATACCCAGTGAATAGAATTTTGTGAAGGTAGTAGGGCCTACAATGGTATAGTCAACAATGGTATGAAAGATAGGTGTCACATAAAATTTTCAGTCAAAATCTAATCGTTATAATATAATAGTTATTATACCTAGTTTCAAAAAAGAAAGAATAAAGTAAGATTTTAACCCTATATAGTTGTTTCTTTATACAGAGTGGTCGGGAAAAAATTTCCAATAATTTATGTGGTTATTCAACACATCAAAATAAATAGGAAAGTTCCTATTAACATATGTCTTAAAATGCTGTAGCCGCCACTTTGTTTTTTATACTTAATAAATTTTATTTCATTAACCAGTAGTTATATTTGAGTTATATTATATTTATATTAAGTTCATATTTGGCATGAACATTAATCACAACAATGTTTATTATTGGAGACAAAATATTTTTTATGATGTGTATTTTCAAAATGGAGGCAATTTAAATTTTTAAACTCAAATACTTCAAAGATGGTATATTTTATAAAAATTTTACTGGTGACAAAAAAGTTGAAAATAAAATTATCTATACAATGATACCAAGTTTGAAAATATCTGACTACAAATAACGGAGTTATTTTGATTTTTCCGGAGAAAAATACTGATTTTCTATCATAATTAATATAAATGTAGGTTATTTATTTTATCATTAAGAGTCATCTTCACCCCTGGGCCAGTAGCCCATTGTTGTGCAGTCGGCAATGTTAATCATACGGCTTTTATGCTAAAACATGGTCTTGTATTCCCCTGTTTCGGACGCCGTTTTTCAACCGATTTTCTTGAAACTTGGTAAGTGTTTTGTTGAATAGTTATACTATGTCGCTCATACCTCGGAATTTTGAAAATTTAACAAATATTACTTTCTGTGACGTCGCAAAGTAACTCGATTTTCCTTAGTAATATTTCAAAATTTAGTAAAATTTTCAAAATTCCGAGGTATGAGCAACATAGTATAACTATTCAACTAAACACTTACCAAGTTTCAAGAAAATCGGTTGAAAAACGGCGTCCGAAACAGGGGAATACAATACCATGTTTTAGCATAAAAGCCGTATGATTAACATTGCCGACTGCGCAACAATGGGCTACTGGCCCAGGGGTGAAGATGACTGTTAATGTAGGTCATTAATAGAAAAATCACAGTAACTTCGTTTTTTATTGTTAGATTTTTATAAACTTGGTATCATTTTTTTAGATAATTTAATTTCTCAAAGTTTTCGTCTCTTCTACAGTTTTGATAAAATTTACTGTTTTTGAGATATTCAAGTGTAAAAAATAAAAATTTTGCCATTTTGAAAATACACTTTGGAAAAATATTTTGTCCCCTGAAAATGACATTGTCGTGAATAAGGTTCATGCCAATATGAATTTAGTACAACCATCCGTTAAGGAAATCAAAATTATTAAGTTTAAAAAACAAAATGACAGCTAGCGGCTTAAGGAAGCGTTTTAGTTTCTGTGTTTAAATGAACTTTTCTTCCTATTTTAATGTGTGAATAATCTTATGAATTATTTAAACGGTTTTCCGAACACTCTGTATATATATATTTTTATTAAATTGATTTTGAGAATAGTAAAGACACCACAAAAGTAAAAATAATTAGAACAAGATAAAAAAACTGAAGATTTACTATTTTACATCAAATACAAAAAAATTCTATAGATTATATCTTTTTCTTTCAACAAAGAAGGGTGCTAGGAGCGAATTTGTAATGATAAACCAAATAGTCGATCCGGCCGAAACAGCTCCACAAGCTTGTTTGCACGGTGTTGTTGGAATGTGTTAGAACATAGATAGTTGTGGGGATGAAACTACTCAGTCACTGAATACTTAAAAATTGGAACTAATGTAAATTGGATCAATAAAAAAAATTATATTAAAAAAAACTAAATCTCAAAATTACATCTTACATGGCTTTGTATGACTCTCAAAGTCTTTCCAAATGAAAGTTGGTTATTTTACCTTTATACACATGTTTAACCAATTTATCTTTTTGGTTTATGCAGATTGGCCCACATAATCTTCAAAACTTATTTTTTTCAATCAATACACACCTAATAAGTTTGGGAAAAAGTCAACTAGATCTGTAAAGAGGACCCAAGCTAAAAGATACCCTATCCAGGATGACAAAAACAGGATCTCAATGCAAGCTTAGACATAAAATAACCAAAATGCAAATGTAATTTTAATCTGAAAACTAAAGAATATTTATTTTGCTCAGTAACTAACAAGAACACAAATTACACTTTATTTAACTTGTATTTTGCGCATTTGTTCTTGCAGATGATCTTTGACATCCCAATTTACATCTTGCCATTGAAGTGTTGCATGTTCAGGGGATCAGTTTACATAGCTGACTGATGAATAACATTATTTAAGTGAACAGCAAGGAGTGTTGGTTATGTGAATCAATTCTGAAGATGTCACTCATTAGTGGCTAAATGTACATTAGGACATCAATAATCATCCGCTATAGAAACAAGGAGGCAAAGTCTATATATTAATAGACAAACATGTTTCTTTTCCTCCTTTTTTTCTCAGCTTGTGCCCATCGTAGGAGAAATACGCACATATTTTAGAAAGATAGCGTCCTGTAGATGAGCAGAATCTTATTATAATTCACATTGGCCCCCAGGGCTGCGTCCCACAGGTTTTCAAAGTTTTAATGTTAATCTTGTGAGAGAAGGATAGTTTATTGAATCATTACAGCTGTTGTAAGAACAAATGCCAGCAAATGAGTAAGAACAGATGTTTAAGGTGTAATATATTTAAAAACTAACTTTCCCAAGATTCACTGAATTTTTGTAAAATTTAGACCAGTAGGTAATTTCTAGTAAATTCTTAATTAAATTTATTCTAAAGTCATAAATTATTTTTCTTAACAATGTTGATTTATTTTCCCAGTTATTTAAATATTTTCTTATGCCAGGTAACATTTTCTCCGTTTTCACACTTTGAGAGTCCGTACAACTCCATTCCAACACACATTCACCCCCCATTGACATGTCCGGTCCCCCATTGCATGCTGCACGTGCGTGTCGCGCTGTTGCCGGGCCGCGGTTGTAACCCCCTGATGATGTTTGACTGCCGAGAAGGGCCTGGAGATCCCCATCTACATATGGTACGACAGCTACCCGACGCACAGCGGCGAGGGCTACGAGGGCCGGGTGTCGCGAGTGTCGCCCGACTCGCCCTACGGCCTCGCCTCGCTCAACCTGACCAACATCCGTGAGAGCGACCAGGGCTGGTACGAGTGCAAGGTCGTGTTCCTCAACCGGTCGCCCAACTCGCACAAGAACGGGACCTGGTTCCACCTGGACGTGCACGGTGAGTGGAAACCTAACCTGGAGTAACCTAGCTTAACCTAAAATTGATCCCTTCTGGAAGATCAACTTTATATTTGGATTCCTCATGGATTCCTCAATCTGTTTTGCATGTAACTCTTCTCTGCAGTGACTGATTATCTAAACTTACCTAAATATTAAAAGTTTTAAGCATTGTCGTAGAGTAAAGTTAGCTTCCAGAAGGTCTCCCACTTTAACTAACTTAATCTAACCTATCTCAACTTAACCTAACTCAACCTAGTGAGTTAAAGTAAAATTCTTTCAATCTACATGAAGTAAAAGTCTTACATTATCCATGAAATTATTGCAGGGTGAGAGGGAGCAAGGGTGGACTGCTGTTCCTTGTCGTTATTCATGTTAAAATTTTTTTCTCTCTATAAAATCCATTGTGAAGTAAAATTCTAGCAACCAAAAATATCTCAATTATTGTCTCGAAGGATTTAAGTATAATTGTAAATTTTTTATCCTTATTGCCTTTAGTTTTAAGTGTAAAAAGTTACAATACCGTACCTGAGTCAGTTTGCTGATCCGGTTGTCAACTTATTAGTTGACAAACTTATAAGTTGACAACCAAATCAGCAGGCTGACTAATGAGCCTTTTACTGTAAGAGCCTTTGTTGTAACCTTTTACAATTGAATTGCTTGATCCAGAAGACAAGAAACGAAAATGAAATTTCTTTTTCATTTTGTGAAGGCCCAAAATATTTTTAAAGTTGTCCTTGTTTCAGTAAGCGTGCATAAAATTATGTTAAGGTATTAAGTTAATTAACTGGAGAACGTTCTGATAAAATGTAACTAAAGCCAATTAAAGATATAAGTTGTTGTACATTTTTAAAACTGAAAATAAATTATTCAGTTTATATAATGGAGTCTCTTGCAAAGGATATGATACGTCAACAGAGAATTTAGGCATCATTAACGTTGTTATATTATGATGATTGTTGTTTGATTGAAACAACAGATTGCCGTGAATGAGGTATCAGTTCTGTTGTCTGTGATCAAACAGACGAGAAATTATCTTTGTCAATACATCGTCATAATGCATGCCGAACCCTTTGTAGATGCGACCAGCTATTGTTGCCTTTATCAAAATTGTATTAGATGTTTTACGAATTTCTCTTTACACTTACGTTCATTGTTATCGCTTTATTTGCAGATATTTACATTGATATAACCAATGCTCTTTACCAATCAGTCCATAAGTTAGGAGTTTAAGGATTTATTTGTTTTGAATTTTAAGGTGTTTAGACATATTATTTAATTTTCATTCGTTTTTAACTTTGCAAACACTCTAATGGAAACTGATCATTTCATTTGGTTTGTAATGAGGTTAGTAAAATTAAATTATACAAATTAATTTGTCAGTGAAAGTCAAGAAGCAGAATAGATGTTTTATTAATGTACTACGATTAAAGAATTTAGTATTGTTACACATTTAATTTGTGATTTCATCAATGTTGGAGTTGTCAGTGGTCATATATTTCCATGATTGTTTACTCTAACAGCCAAACCTTTTTTTGAAACTCTTGACTGAATGAGAACACTACCCCCTCTGCCCCCCAAAAAACTCAATTTTTACAAATGCACTTTAATTGATAGGCTAGTATCAATAAAAAATAACACGATTTTTAAGTTTTGCAACTATTTTTAAATGACAAAAACATTTAAATATATTCAGTTTTAAAAAACAACCAACATAACATTTCCGTTTATACTAGCATTCTGGTCATAAGGAGATCTCTGGGCATGTTTTTCTGCACTTAGCATTCAGCTTATTCCAAATCAAATCAAATCAAAATATCCTTATTTCCAAAATAAAACATTAATACATTACATATTTTACCTCCCAATGCACCTCATGGGCGCGTGCGGAGTGTAGTTGGCTATTCTTATCTTTATTAATTCATTGTCTTTTATTCTGTATTCTTCAAGTTTCTTCGTCACTCAAAACCTTAACATAGGCATAGTACAATCAGTGCGGAAAACAAAAATAAATTAATAACAAGCAATAAATATTTAACTTAGAGCATAACAATATAATTTAATTTTAATAAATAATTTAAATGCATTAAAATTACATAAAATGATAAACAAATTCAAATTTAATACATAAAGTTAATTTTAACATGTATTTATATAGACTCTTTAACAAATTGTATAGCTTTTATCTTAACTTTATGCTTTTTCTCAAATATCACTTCATTCCCAAAAAATCTCACAAATTCATTAAACAACTTAGGACCGAGATAACAAAATTGATGCCTACTTGATTCCTTAGTGAAAAATGGTATAACAAGAAATAAAAATTGACTAGATCGAGTGTTTTTGTTTGACAATTTGAAGTTGAACATAAACAAGATTCTGATTATATACATAATAGAGGCGTATTTGTATACCTGAGTGAAAGTTAAAATATTGTGCTCTTCAAAAAGATAGCTCATGCTTTCATAATATTTCACATTAAACATATTGCGTAATGCATGCCTTTGATTCATTACAACTGGCTAAAGAACAGTCTTATATGCACCACCAAAGTGCAATACTCCATATCTCATGGTACTCTCAAACCAAGACACATACACTTTCTTCAATTGATCATTTCTAATGAACTTTTTTAGGTGGTACATTGCATAATTTATTTTCCTCAACCTTTTTGCTAAATAATTTACATGCACATCCCATTTTAAATACTGATCAACATATAAACCCAAATATTTGACACTTTCAACTATTTCTATACTAGAACATTCACAGCTAAATACACAATGATGATAGTGACACCGCAAATTCAACATAGTTTGTAAATATTCACTTGTTTTATCATGATCAAGAAATGCAATACATTTAGATTTTTTCACATTTACAAGCAACTTGTTTTAGATCAGCCAGTCAGAAATTTTTTGCAGGTCATCGTTGATTTTTAGCATCAATGACTGTTTATTGATATCCCCACATACAAGTGCAGTATCATCCGCATACGCAAACACAGAGGAGTTTAGCTGCATATTTAACAAGTCATTTATAAAGATGAGGAAAATGATTGGCCCTAAAACCCCTCCTTGTGCTGTCCCATAGTTCAAATTCAATACCTCACTATACTGATTGTTAATTTTTACAACCTGTTTTCTTCCTTTACAGAAAGATTCCAACCACAACAAAGCCTGACCCCCTATACCATACATTTGAAACTTCTTAATAAGTATATTGATGTCAATCACATCAAAAGCCTTTTGAAAATCTAAATATATTGACAGTGTGTATTTATTTGTAGTAATACTAGTAATATGTTTTTCTACAGCTTGGTCTGTTCCTTTCCCCAGAAGAAATCCAAATTGATTCATTGAAAACAATTGTCTACTATCAAAATAATAAAGTAATTCACTTTTAATAATCTTTTCAAATATTTTAGCGATTGAACTTAAAACAGAGATTGGGCGATATGATGATACCTCTGATTCATCTCCTGACTGGTACACTGGGACCACTGCAGCTGTTTTAAACTCCACTGGCATGACTCCCTGCTCCAAAGATTTACGAAAAATATCCAACAACAGAGGCGAAAAAACATTAATATTATCTTTTATTGTCAAAATACTAACACCATCAATGCCTCAACTTCCCTTATTTTTCATTGATTCAATAACATTTATTACCTTTGTATGACTAATATTAAATTAGTTAAACAATACACCATAGTTATTTTGATCTTCCATAAAAAGATCACACCCAAATGAATCAAATCTAAGAGAGGAAATTATGTTTGCAAAATACTTGTTAAACTCATTTGCTACACATTTTTCATTACCCAACACATTTACTACATTTCCAGACATTTTTAATACAGTATATGCATATGAATAGTAAGCTCTTCCCACCAATTGAGTATTTTTTCATGCAATGTCATAAACAGAATAATTTTGTGTTCCTTTTATACAATGTTCTTCTTTCAGTATATAGTAAACATAGTGTAAGAATATATAGTAAGAAACATATATAGTAAGAATAGTGTTTCTATTCTTTTTTAGTAGAAACAATGTTTTATCCATCTTTGAATTAATTGCTCAAGTTTTTCATCACAACATGGCATTATGTAAAATATTGTCTGTCATTACCAATTTTTTTTAACATACACCTAGCTGACCCTTCTCGAAACCCTCAAGGGGTACCCCAGCGTTCCACAGGCTGGGAACCTTTCTGTTCCCAAACCATTGATAAAATATGAAAATGGTGAACGTATGCCTCTGAATTAAATCTTGCATTGTTAACAGAATACCGTTATTTGCCTTATTCTAACCGGGAATTGGTTTTCCTAAATATTTCCCACTATGTGTAAATTTTCAGTGCAGTTTATATATATGTCGTTAAAATTGGTTTACAGATTCTAATTAAAATTTCTTTATTCGCTTGAATGTAGAAGATACAATTTTGAATAGTGTAAACACAAAGTAATGGGTCAGGACCAACCAACAATATACAGTTCACCGTTAATTACAGGAAAAAGAGTATGAATAAAAAAATATAGACAAATATGATGTGAAAAATTAAATTACTATTATTGTAAACTTAATCCTACATTTTTCTTCAGTAGGTGTATAAGCTACACATTATTTTCCCTGTATTCCTCTTTCTTTAATCGGGGAAGTGAAAAAATACTCTCTCAGACACCCCCCCTCCCGGATCACCCGACAGAGCTGTTACTGTAAACCAATTTTTGCTACAAGTTTTGAGATCCAGTGGCTAATTCATGATGAATATTTGTGTCGATTGTCCACTAACGCCAGTCTGTTCCGCAGCACCGCCCCGGTTCAGCGTCACTCCCGAAGACATAATCTACGTGAAATCTGGGGGATGCCATCATCCTCAACTGTCAAGCGGAGGGCACCCCCACCCCTGAGATACTATGGTAAGCCACTCACCAAGACTCAGGGTGTCTACCAGCCGGAAATCTTGAAAACCGGGAATCATCCTTAAATTTCTTGTTGCAAGGAATTCTTCATGAATTGTCCTTAAATTTTGGGGATATTGATCCATGTTCTTGAATTTTTGTCTGTACTGTAGTCTGTAACCACAAAGTAAGCTGAATTTAGATTTTTTAGATGCATTTTAAAATAATGTACAAGTTACTTTTATATTTTCCTTTTTAAATACTTTTGTTAACAAACAATAACACTTAAGCTTGCTTTTATAAACTTGTGCCAGACATTGTTTAAAACCATTACACAAATGTTGTAAATGTATTGGAATTGCTCAGGAATCGCGATCCAAATGTGTAGCGGGTGAAGTTGAATTACTTTCTAACGTCCCTGGACACAAGTAACTATGACCAAGTTGAGGCCTAGTGAGCCTAGATTACTCCAATAATTTCCATCACTGGTATAGACTATATTTACATCCCTGGGAAGAGACTCATTTCCCATCATCCATTTCTAGTTTTGAGTTCAGTAGACACCCTGCCATCTCTTTACTCTCCTTGAAACTTAATTAGCATAATTAGTTAATTAGTTAGCATAATGTTGGGTTGATTTTTTTTATATTTGTACTTCGTAATTTTAGATGCCTTTGTATTCGTTACCCGTAATATACCATAAATTTATCGAATGCTCTCGAAATGTTAAACACAAACATTGGGTTTTCACTTTTCATTAAGATAATATGGTAATTTGTTTGTTCTAATAAGTTCTACTTACCGTACTTTGTTTATTTTTTACACAAATAAAATTTTTACAATATTTTATATTTATTATAAATATAAATGTACAATATTATACAAGTCTCAATTTTACAAGGTAAAACAATTTTTTAAAAATTAAAAACAAGTAGGGCCTAATTGAGTTTCGTGGAACTTTCCCACAAAATGTTTGTTTTATTTGTAAAGCCATTCCCGCACAAATAGTAGGTGAAAAATCGTTGTTAAGATTTCAACCTTTATTATTTTAGTAGTAATGTTGATTACTGTTCATTTACACCTCAGAACGAATTTGCAAGTTCAACCCAACCTTGCTACATTTATCACATGTTGTGCGCAGGTACAAGGATGCCAACCCCGTGGAGCCGTCAGCCACGATTGGCATCTTCAACGATGGCACGGAGCTCAGGATCGCCAACATTAGGCACGAAGACATCGGAGACTACACGTGCATCGCACGCAACGGCGAGGGCCAGATCAGCCACACTGCACGGGTCATCATAGCCGGTACATGTCATCAAATGAGGCATGAAAGTAACTTGAAATAAATGAAAATATTCTCCTCAGTTAATGTTTACCGAGCATTATTATCTCACCGGTTACAAAATACATTATGCCTAGTGGTTTTCACATAAATTCAGCACAAAAATTTTTCAGAGCAATGTATGACACAATTTTGGTACAAGACTTAGTAAAACTACTTGTATGGAAACCCATTGTGTGCTTTGGTTTACTTACTGTCATTATTAAAAGAGTATTTAATGAAAAATAATAAATCCTTTATACTTTCCCGTTAGTTTTAAAATAATTTTTCTAATGGATAGTATATTATTTTAAATGATTGATCTTTGTGTGAATACACGTGATTTTCAAAAGCGGTTTATTCTTAATATTGTTAGGTATAAACAAATTAGACCCAGTGTTACCATGTGATAACACAAATATGGCGCAATATTTTAAACCAGTTTTGGCATGATATTCCATACTTCTATTGGCATTTTGGAGAAAAATATGGTTATTTTGCATATTTCAAGGCCGTAGTGGCACACACACAGTAAACACAAGTAAAAAGTAGCAAAATCAGTGTTGACCAAGGTGCAACTCTCAAAGAAACAAACAATCCTGTCAACTTTCATGCAAGCCACCGTTTATTTAATGTGGGCCCTCTCACCAATGTTGCCACTGATCGGCTAACCCTTTTAAGAGTTGCACCACCAGGTCAGGTTTGAACGTGAGCGGGATCCAACCCGCGCCCTCTTAGACATCCTGGCCAAGGAGCCAACGACTTAGCCATCTGAGCTATCACGTCCGGCAGCCTGGACACGTGTATTAAGGATTTGAATGGTGCGTGCTCCTAGTGGGGAAAACTACAGGCCGTTAATGAGTGAGTTTGCTACGAGAGCGCCACATTTTATTTAAAGGAAAAAACTTGGGCTAATAATTATTTAGGATTTATCGTTGGTAACTGGTGTTGAAGTGGTTGCCTTTATGTTCTAACACGTCCACTGAAGTGTTAAGTGAGCACCATGCCAATGCCTGTTGATATGGTACAACACCTTTTGCCATATTCTAGAATATGATTCTTCATTTGGTCATGTGAAACCAAACAAGGCCCAAAGAGCAAAGAGTATATTGTAATGTGTTATGATCTGCAGTCTCATCTTAGGCAGTTTACTAAAACATATTTGTTGCCTAATATGTAATTTGTTGTTTGGAATTGTTCATTTTTCTTATTTGAAAGATCATATCAATATCATTTTAAACAATCACTGAACGAGTTGATGCAGCTAGACACCTTGTATTGTCGTGTGGCAGGCGGGGCAGTGATCATGGTGCCGCCGACCAACCAGACGCGGCAGGAGGGAGAGAAGGTGCAGTTCTCCTGCGAGGCCAAGGCGTTGCCCGGCAACGTGACGGTGCGGTGGACGCGGGACGGCACCGCAGTCAAGGAGATCGCCTCGCTGGAGACGAGGGTCACCATTCGCCGGGACGGCAGCCTAGTCATCAACCCGGTGAGTGGACAGCCAAACTTCACCGATGTCACCCACTTTAACCGAAAACAACAAACCGAAAGACAGAATAGCCAAACTCTAATAGCACCAATATGTAACATAGAGTAACCTTTCTGCAACTGAACTCGATAAAGAAAGTGTGGAAAAGCAAATCGTCACCTGAACTGCCCTACTTAACATTTAAACCTACCCTTTACCTGAACTGACCTGAATGAAATGAAGCTCACATAACCAAGTCAAACCTCGGAAGAACTCACATAATGTTATGAAAACGAAACTCACCTTGACTGGTACACCATATCCGAAAATTGTCAAACCTCTCCTAAACTAACCTAGTACTACATAAAGTAGTCAAACCGTTCCTGAATTTAAGTACAAAACTTTTAAAGCTTGCATGAACTTACATAGCAATACTGAAAATAGCACCTAATTGTAATTTCTCATAAAATCTAAAATGGTTATATTCATCTGATCTAACATAAACTGAAGTATAGAAACCGAGTCTGAACTCTCACCTAATTAACATCTTATGGGCTGATATCATATGTCAGTATGGTGTACCTCTGGGGCAAAAAAAAAGTTTAGTAATTTAAATGTTTTTGTAACCTTGCTCCCAAATAGCTTTAAAAGGCCTGTTTGAGGCTAAATGTTAAAGTTTTTCTGGGGGCGGACCCTTCTTCTGAATATCCCTCAGACCCCCTGGAGCATTGCGTATCGGAACCTATATTGTTACCAAAATAGTACTGAGTATACAACCAAACTAAAGTACCCTAGAAAAACTGACCTTATACCTGACCTTATATCATGCCCATATACCTGCTTGCTGTTTAGAATGATAATTTTTTTTTGTGTAATGAAATTTCCTATATATTAGCTCTCTTCAGTTTACAATTTATTTTATTTATTTCATATTTATTGAGGTTTGTTTTCATCAAACATTGATGTCATAATATGAGTATATGGTCAGCTGATGTTCAGTTGTGTCTGCAAAACACGTTTTGACTACTTTACCTATGTTTGACTATGTTCCACCTCCGAATCCCTCAACGCATGTAACCGTTGTTTGTGTTGTGTAGGTGAGTGCGGATGACTCGGGCCAGTACCAGTGCGAGGTGACCAACGGCATCGGGGAGCCGCAGAGTGCCTCCGCCTACCTCAGCGTTGAGTGTGAGTAACCGTCCGGCCCATGTACTGCCCAGCTACTCACTATAACTGCCTACTCATTGGGCGAATGCAGTTCAGGGTTTAACAATTCAATCCATCTTACTAATTCCGTAAGGAATTTCTTGTGAGCAGCAAAACTCTCTTATTTATGAACCGATTTTGATGATTGAGGCGTCAAATTAAAAAGAATTCTCTTTGCCCCATTGGACTTTAAAGTTTCCATGTATTTTAAATATAAGACAAAATTTAGTAAGTTTACCTATAAAATATGATTTATTTCATGGAAACAAACAGCTGTCTTCTTAAAAACAACCTGTCTCCCTTCTGTCATTTTAATTTATTTAGTTTTCTGTTTACTTATCAGTTAACTTTCAAATTCAAGTACAACGATGACTGACGAAATGGGATAGTGTTTATTAACATGCAGTTTTCATTCAGAGTACTAGGGAGTGGAAATTAGTTTATCTAATTATGTGATTGTGTTTTATTTTCATTTCATATACCGTATAAGTTTCTCACCATCCGCCTAGCGCTTGGACCGATACTGGAGCTGTATTCGTCGAGTATCGACTGGCAACGACTCATTAAATACTAAAATATTTGCTATGCATAAAAAAGTTATATTCCTTGGTTGTTAATTTCAAGTTATAATGGAAAATATTCATTTAAGATAAAAAGTGGATTTCAAACCGAGATTAAGAGTACCTTAAATTAGGGGTGGGCGAGTATCACATTTTTGGAACGAGTCGAGTCGAGTCGAGTAGTAAGTAGAATACTCGAGTTTCGAGTCGAGTCGAGTCAAGTAATACGTAAACATAAAAATATTGAAAATTGCCTTAAAATAATTAGTCTATACTCAAATATAAAAATATACTAGCCTACTATACTAAAATAACTAGCCTATCCTGCTAGGGCTAAAAAAGATAACTTTAGTCCTAAGTTTAATTTGCTTAAAAACTGTGTGAAGGAAAAAATATTGGTTTTTAAATCGCTGATTATTAAAAAAAAAAAACTTAAGCTAAAAACTTGGTTTAGTAACAAAAGGGATTAAGGAATGTAGCCTACAGAATAAAAGATTGAAAAGTAAGCCTCTAACCACCATTAAATGAAAAAAATAAAATCCCCTGTTACAGTTACTTACTTAACTTTTCACTTTCATATGTTTCACTTACTTTTAAGATGTTACCAAATAAAAGATTTTCCCTATTCACAATATTTTGTATTTGGCATATTAGGCCTACTTTGAGTCAGAAGCCTAGCCTAGACACCTGGCTGCTACAGCTGAATCAGAATCACTAAATGTATTTGGTGGATTTAAATTGTCATTTTCAACTCTATCTACTTCCTTTGTCTTTGTTGATAAGAAAATCTTCACCACTCATTTTGTTTAGGAATTATTTACACTTCTCCGAAATACTCAAGCTATGTATATATAATTTTCACTGTTTTGGAATTCATCTAATTCCCTCGCCGTCTGCTAGTGGCAGAATGTCTCCAAACTGAGTAAAGGCTAGCTTTAGTGAACAGCCATGAAGCCTGTTTGTTAGGACTTAAAAGATCACAAAGAACAATAAATTCAATGTCTGTCTTATAATCAAAGCAATTTTAGAGAAAAATATGTTTATTATCAATTATTAAACATATATTTTTGTGAATGCTGAATTAGAAAAATAACATACAACTATAAAATTGTATTACCATTGACTATTGATACTATTGATTTAGTATCTAAAGTCAATGGTATTACTCTGGCAATTTGAGGTTAGCAATTGGTAAACCTGATTGATCACTCTTCTATGTCTAATTGTCTGCCGTACTATATTTACTGCTAATGTCAACACAGCTCTTCATTTTGTCTAAAGTTATTTGAATCAGTTTTAAATAATTGTTTTGATGCAATTAGATGTCAAATTATAATTGACTTTTAAATTTTTTCCCATGTTATGAAGGTTATGAAGTGTTATGAAGGTCTACAAATGAATCATTTTATTAATCAGTAGCAATGTTGACTCTACCACTAACCGTGCGGCGTCGCGTCACTCGCGTGACAAGACAAAGAGTTCAGTCAGCAGTAGAGTGCTGTCTGAGAAGCATCGTCAGAAGCATTTTCATCGTCTTCATATCTATCTTTCTTTGGTCTTAAAATGTATCACTTTCACAATAAAAATATTTTACAATTTAAAGAAATGGGATTTAAATAAATAGAAAAACATTTCAGAAATGCTATATTTTAATTTAATAACTACTCGACCCGACTTTAACGAGTAGTCACAAGTACTCGCTCGAGCTTCGAGTATCAAAAAATACTCGACAGATACTCGAAAACTCGAGTACTCGCCCACCCCTACCTTAAATATTGTCTTGAAGTGAAAATGATCTATAAATTTCAATAAACTTTAGTCAGTCTCTCCTCACCATTGCAAATCACTGTATGAGGATAAAAATTTTCAATGACACTCAAGAACAGACTAAGTTGTATTTTAAAATTATTTCTAAATGATTCGTAACTTGAAAAAATCATGTATTTCGTTACCAATTAAGAAATAAATGCCGCAGTTCATAAAGAAATTGTAATGCCAGTTTATTCACTGTAATGCTACAATGCTAGTTTAAAACCAAAGAAAACAATATTTAAAAAACCTTTTTGCTTACCTAAGTCTAAATGAATTTTTTCAAAGATACTCCAGCTTTCGACAAAGAAGCTAGATATCTTTTGACAAAGAAGCTTGATACTCGACTCCATTACTGTTCACTCAGTTGCTGTATATAAGCCAAATGTTGTTGTTATTATTGGTGGATAAGGAGACCCCGGCCGAACCGTTGAGCACGTCTGCCTCTAATGGGCATTTTGCGCAAGCCCCCGGAAGGATGGGATATTGAAGGAAGAGAAAGGGTGAGTCACAGGACAGACTGTCCACTCATGTTCCAGCTAGGGGTTTCCATGCCCATAGCATTTCTACTCACCCCCTGCCGTCTACATATATTCCAGCTAGGGATCAACCGTACAGTTTGCATTAACCACCCGCTGTCTTGAACATAAATAGGGTTTGAAGGAAGGGAAATTGTCATAGTAGACAGCTAAAAGACTTACCACATTGTTATGACAACTTTGTCGCTGTACCCAATGTCAACTTTGCAACTAGTATAAACCAGTTTTAAAGTTGTCCTGGGACATGTTGTTCACGTGTGATATATTGTTGTTTTGTAGACCCCGCCAAGGTGACCTTCACCCCCACCATCCAGTATCTGCCGTTCCGTCTGGCTGGCGTCGTGCAGTGCTACATCAAGTCCAACCCACCGCTACAGTACGTACCTAGTAGCAACCAAGATACACTCTCGATCATCCCAACTTATGTGGCAAATGAAACAGAGTCGGGCGTGATTCATTGTCCTCATTGTTGTGGTGACCAACTATGGTTATATTCACTGATCAGTGATTTTGTGAGCTAATGCAACAGATATTTTGAAAATAAGATTTTGAAACAATAAACAGTACGTAATCGGAGTAAAATATTCTAGGAAAATAACAAAATGTTATTAATTAAACATAAATGCAATTTAAAAACTAAAACTCAGATTTAGTGGTACGGTACTGTAAAACTTAAAAAAAAAAAAAAAAAAAAAAACCCAGTATTGTCTGAGGCACTGTTGAGTTTTGCGGTAGATGATGATACTCCCTCCGTTGACTCAACTAGACATTGTGATATCAGTTCTCAATGAATATCAGACTAGAGGAATTTATTGTAATTAAAATTGTCGAATATCTCAAGTGGTTAAATGCCTTCTTAAAATATAACACCTATTACATTAGTTTGTTTTGGTAAAAAAGTATTTTATCAAACAGCTACATTTAGTACCCTTTTTATTTATTGTGTATTTTAGTATTATTTTAGTATTTTGTTGTAAGCCTTTCTGAAGAAAACAGGAGATATAGAGAGTATGTGTTTGTGGTGAGAGGGTTAGAATATCATTTTGTGATAAAAAATTAACCAAAATTTAATTCATTCCGTGTTGCTTTCTTATTCTATCTTTTCAGACACCTAACACACTTATGGTTAACTCGTTGTACTCATTTTACATATAAAAAATTTAAAATCTATTCTAGTCATTCTTAATCATTTGTCTGCTTAAAAAGAGTTTTCATATACGTTTATTACACCTAGCATTTGAGAATAATTTCAACTGTGACTGTGTTTTGACCATCTGTTGTGTTGTTTAGGTACGTGACCTGGACCAAAGACAAGAGGCTTTTAGAGCCCTACCAGACCAAAGACATTGTCATCATGAACAATGGATCACTGCTGTTCACCAGGGTAAGCCACTAAGCGGCAATGTTCATTGTACAGCATTGAACATTGTTCAATGTTCAGCATTGAACATTGTTCAATGTTCAGCATTGAACATTGTTCAATGTTCAGCATTGAACATTGTTCAATGTTCTGTGTAGCAGAGCTCTTGTGTTTTTAATTTTATTACATACATGGAACTCTTTATTAGCTTGAAGGGGTAAAAACTGCTACTGAAACCGAGTGCTGACAAAACAGATGAAGAGATAGTGCCAACAGGAAGTCACGTATCTATTGCACAAGACAAAACAATTCATGAGGACTTGGATCCAAAATACTTGATCAGCTATGACGAAGTTATTTTGGCTCACAGTCTAATAGTTGGGAGACAGTCATAATGACAATCAATCACTTCAGGTGTCCACCAAAACCAACAGACATACCAGTAATGAACATTTTGGTGGCTTGGAGCGCTAGTGATCATTCACTAGCGTGCATTGTGAATGGCTTCCGAGTTAACTCTGCAGCCAATCACAACGCGCGCTAGCAAACCATCACTATTACTCCAAGACACCAGTATAATTGTTAATGGTACGTCTGGTGGTCCCATATGGCAAAAACCCTAACACATGAAATTTAAATATAAGGGCCAAGACTATATTAAACTGTGGTCGGCTGCATATACTTTAATAAGCTGGGGTGTTTACTTGAACAACGTTTTAATGCTGAAAGACATCCAAGGAAAAGCCATGTCAGGGTATTTGTGGAAGAAGAAACAAATTCAGTAGAATAAAACTAATTTTTGGTATTCCAATATTTTCAGTGATACGACACTGTCTCGGTCCCGTAAATGCCGGATTATCGCAAGTTAACTGCAGACCTAATACATTATATGAATGCAAAACAAATCGCTCCTGTAAACTAATATTTACTTGTAAAAATATCACTGGAAAGTATGCGGTGAGAGGTGTAACTGAAACGACATTAGTAGACTCGCCAAGTCCTGGTTCCGTATGACTGATTTGTGAGAGTTTGCCCCATAGGTGAACCAAAACCACCAGGGCCGGTACACTTGCACGCCGTACAACGCGCACGGCACGCAGGGCTCGTCCGGCCACATGGAGGTGTTGGTGCGCAAGCCGCCGGTGTTCACGCTGGAGCCGGAGCCGCTGTACCAGCGTAAGGTCGGCGAGACTGTGGAGATGCACTGCGATGCGCAGGAGGCCGAGGGCACGCAGAAGCCCAACATACAGTGGCAGCGGGTGAGTCTAAAACGTTTAAATGTGCAAATAATGTGGTCAACAACTCGTTTTCAACATACAGTAGACTCAAATTCAAAACTCTTTATTCATAGAAACATTTTTTTTACATTTTATCGTGTCTCAAGGGCACACGCACGTGCGAGACAATTAATCTAAACACTGGCAATATTTATAGTCCTTCATAGTGGCTGGTATTAACACACTTGTAATGTTTGAAAGTTGTAACTTAAACTTCTAGCAACAAATGTTTTATTTTTATTCCTGACTTTATGATATATATGAAAATGTAACACATCACGAATAACGAAACATACTTTCAGATGATGAATAAAATACTTACGATGAATAAATTTTGCAACAGTAAAGAGAACAATGAATAAATAATTTAAACAGATAACAACAAATGAATACATAACAATTAGCCTACATAATAATCAACATGAAAAGTGTAAATAAACCCCTGATATTCAAATAACACAACATAAATATGCAAAATAACAGATCTACCTGACATTTTTATACTGAGGATTTTATTACATCTCTAAGTTTTTCTTTAAATCTTGCAATATATGTTGATTCACTGAGAATTTTCCCTCTTAACCGGCCACCTTTTAACCGGTCTCTTTTTCAACCACCTACTCAGGTACAAAAACAACATCTTTATAACTGGCTATTTTTTATCTCAATATCTCTTTAACCAGCCATGTTTCACCGGAAACATTGTTTTCTTGTCTACTGCTGTATCATTCAATTCAACATTATAACATATTGACTTTCTCTAACCAAACCAACTAAAATGTACTGTCCTGGACAGGAGTGTGTGTCACCAAAAGTGTCTGTGTTTGGATCAGCTATCCAGTAGACAAATAGGAAACAAATTATTATTAGTTTATTTTAGTCGTGGATTTCATGGGTGTCGGATGTTAGATATAAATTGAATAGAGTAATATATTTAGAGTTGTTTCTAAGCCATAATTGGATTAAGGCCTAAAAATTGTAGGTTGGCATTTTTAAATGTACATTGGTTTAACCGGCCAAATCATTATCCGGCCTAGGCCTGGTCCCGAGGTGGCTGGTTAAAAGGGAAGTCTTCTTATCAGTACGTTGGTGACTATCAACGTTCCGAGTTTTGAGGATAAATAACCAACACAGTGGATAGCAAATGATAGTAAATGATTATAAAGGTTTATTTTGGGGTGGGGAAAATGTTTGGTGTGTGAAGGAATAAAGTTCATTGACTCCCTCAAGAAAATTTCTATATAGTGGCTGACAATTTCTCTCAGGGTGACAAATTTGCTCTTTATCTTTTTCAATACACAAGTAAACATTTCATAAATATTTGACATTTGACTTGACATATTTAAGGATGTTAATGATAACTTAAACCTTGAGCACTTATTCCCAGTTTGCCACCATTAAATCGGTCAAAATGACAGATGTAAATGTTATTTAGAAGAGTGTTTAACCCTATAAGCGGTTGAAGCACAGACGGTTAGAAGTTTTTCTACTGTAATGGTTTACACTTGGAGTGTGTAAGCTTAATTTTTTTTACTTGACCCAGGATAAAATGCTTCAAAAAATTTTTGAATTAAAAAAAATAATTGTCCTGATATGAAAGTTGAGTGATTAAATAACTATACCACACGACATGCTGGGCATTCAAAATGTCACTGTGACTAGATGACACTTTTTCTCATTGAAACTGTGTATGTAGTTGTTAAGCTGTGTTTCTGTTTTCATTTGGCAAATCTTGTTGAAAGTTTAGACTGTTATGGAAAGGGGGTGAGTATAAATTGGTTAGTGAGGAAATTATGAGAAGAATATATGAGGTATTGATTTAAAAAATAACTCTAAAATAACAGAATTTTCCTCGTAGTCGGGGATGTTAGTAACGTGTGTCTGTCACCAGAGGGACGGGCAGCCACTGCCGCGCAACCGAGTGCGGACCACCGGCGGCAACATCACACTGGAGGGGCTGCGGAGAACCGACTTCGGCTTCTACCAGTGTGTGGCCAGCAATGAGGTACGTACGACGATGCTCGTAACAAGTCAGTGCTAGCCAAGTTTAGGGGTGTGCGATGCATCGCAATTGCATCAAAATTTCGATTTGATTCGATGCAGAGGTATTAAATTGCGATGCATCGAGCGTGTTCGATGCAAATCAGAGGCGCAACATACGTGCCGAATTTTCATGTTATTAAAAGAAATAAAAATGTATTCTGTGTTTGTGTTTTATTTTCATTGAAACCTGATTCCCATTTCCACTATTTAGTTTTAAATCTAAACGCGTTCTCAAAACCAACAACTACGCAGTTTGGGTGATGGGTGATGACGACAAAGAAAGGTAAGCGGTGAAAGGAGACAGCGCGACTATTTTTAAGTTCATTTGAGTATATTATATTTGATCAGATATCAAGTGATTTTAAAAGTGATTCAATTCAATTCAATTCAATTCAAAAATTCTTTATTCAGTCATATACATATGCAATATACATGAATAGTGTCATTACTTCATAACAGGACGTAACTAACATTAATAAAAAAAATAAACACATAAGTTAAACAATCTAAATAAACTATTTCAACAAAAAGAATTCTTTATATGTATATACAGGATTACTTAAAATTAGTGTTTTCAATTGAATGGTCTTTTATAGTTTTATTTTCCGTGGGATTGGGAAACTCTAAGATACGTAAATTGCAAGGTCAGTAAAAAATAAATTGAAAAAATCATGTTGCATTCAATCGCATTGAATTTGAATCAATTCTAATCGAAATTCTGTAAATCGAATCGTTGCATCGAATCGAAAAAAATTTGCTGCATCGCACACCCCTAGCCAAGGTGCAGCTAAAAAAATACACCATTGCATAGCATTTCAGTAAAATATGTCACTTTGGCTTCCCCACCATATTGCTGGATATCAATTAACCTTAAATTCACTTTAAAATATGAATATCCACCATTTAGTGTGTTTGTGTCTCAATAAATGTACAAATGTAATGTATAAATCTTTTGAAAGCTGCACTACCTGGCCATCTAAATTATGTGAATTAAGGTTTTGATGCACAATAAACTAGCTGTATGATTTCTGTTATTGTATTGAAGTGCCAAATTTAACATTGCTTGAGAGCTCTCTTGATTAGTAATATCATACTGAAGTGGGCCAACCAATGTTGTCACAATGTATATGATACACAGGTGGCTACAATAGTGACAGCCACCCAGCTGGTGGTGGAGGGCACGCAGCCGCACGCTCCGTACAACGTGACGGGCAACGCCAGCGAGTTCAGCGTCACGCTGCAATGGCTGCCTGGCTACAGCGGCGGACCTGACTACAAACAAGACTACACCATCTGGTAAGTCACGCAAAGCCTCCGGCAGTAGTAAATAGTGCGTAGTTAACGTGTTGGAGCTCATTCGATTTTATTTTTAGAAAGAACCTGAAGAATCTCATGTTTTTAGAACTGTTAGGGAATAAAAAATAAAAAAAAAATTCTACATCCTTATTCATTGGTTGTCTATCTTTTATGCTTAATAACTTTTTAGAGTCATATTTTTACAGTACAGCTTAGCTAAGAACAAGTAAATTTTAATTCACAGCTTTATTCTTTACAGCACGGTAATTGAATAAATGGAGAATCTGTTATGGGCAATGTTTTAATTATTGAGGGCTTCACTAGGAAGTGTAAACCTACCTTATGTCTTCACATTATATTCTCAAATTCTGGTAGCTTCAGCTACCAGTTTTGTGTGGTAACTCTGCAATCTTGCAATACCTTCATATTGGAAAGTCAGAGAATTAGACTTAAGCCTGAAGTGAAAAGTGTGGGAAATCCAGAATGATGAACTTGAGAACGTTTGCAATGCTGTTGGCCGCTAAACCATGTTGTGTTGCAGGTACCGGGAGGCTGGAGTGTCGGACTGGTCGACCATCCCGGTGACGCCCCCCGGCAGCACCCAGGTGACCATCAACCGCCTCACGCCGGGCACCACCTACGAGTTCCAGGTCATCGGCAAGAATGCCCTCGGTGACGGAATGCTCAGCAAAGTCATCACCATACGGACGCTGGGTCAGTGGCTTACAGAACACACTTGCGTGGTAGAGGTGGTCTTCTGTGGGGGGGGGGGGGGGGAGGGGTAGGGGGGGTCACATTAGTAACATGTCATTCTCAAGTGTACGAAAAATGTGGAAATTCTGTGTTGCACGCTTAGGATTACGAGGGAAAGTGTTGATATTCTGACGAACTGTTTGATTTAAACTCATGTAGTTTCTTCATCACAGGTCAAAAAAAAGACCAGAAGTGTTAATTGCATTGTTCTTTAAGGTCCATCACAAAAGGTGCCCTTCCCTAAAGTTTTAGAAAAGATTGATTGACTATTAAAATGATAAATGTTTTATGTCTTATAATTTCTAAGCAAGCCAGAGTTTATGGAATTTCAATTTTTCATAGAGGAGAAAAATATACATAAAGACTTTTTTCAGTTTTGTAATAAATTAAAATATGTTTTTACTAAAAACTTTAAACCACAGTAAGAATCAATCAAACTATACTAAATTGTACATTTTTTTATGTATTGATATTAATTTGCTTATTTTGTACAATCAACTTTAAGTACAAATCAAGCTATGATAATTAATGTTAAGATGTGGTGAAATGGAGTAACGAGGTGAAACATGTTAATAATTACTTTGACATTTTAGGGAAACAGTATACTTGATGGTGAAGCTGGAGACAGTGCACAAAACATTACACAATAAAGATAGTTCAATACCACAAATCAACTGATTCTTTTCCAGGAATTCAGTAATACGATTCTTATACTAGTTCTTTAGGAAGAATCCAGTGGATTTGAAAGGTTGAACTAGACCTACATTGATTATGTAATGTTAAAAGCCTAAAATGAAGTAAAAAATAAAAAATGACCAAATGAAAAAATTTGCTAGATGCTAAAATAAGCAAATAGGGAAAAAATTGATGTATAACAAAAAATTATCGCTAAATAAGGAAATAATCGAAAAATGAGAAAAAATTTTAACAATTTGTTTTTAGTTAAAAACATATCTGTTGTTGTTAAGTCGCAATGTGGATGATCTCTTCGCTAATAATCAGAAGTATATTGTACTTTTGCGTGTTAGTCTGAATTCCACATATTGAATCAATCTCCACCCAAAACATCTGAGCTGAGTATCACTGCAAGCAAACTAAAGAGTTATTGCGCCCAATGTATTGAAAAATAACATTTCTTTTTCATAGCATATTGTTGTCAAAGCCTGAAAGTTAATGTGTTTAGCACATTTATGCTGTGCTCTTAAAACTTAAATCTTTTAACTTACTTATAAATTCAACAAATTTTAGTTTAGTAATTTTTACAAAAAATACGTTTAAACAACAAAATTATACTACAAATGATATCCATCATATTACTGCACTATACCCCATTCAAAATAAATGTGCGGTCAAAAGCCAGAATTTTATTTCCCACCACAAGGAAAATTCTCTCAACACCTTCCTCAATTTCTTCACAATCAGATGTTATTTTAATTTTACACTGAAAATTCAGAGTTTGAAAATAGTGCTGATGATCGTGTTACTTCCCGTACTTGCCGTTGGAAGCGCTTCTTTTTGCATCTCAAACGTCAAAATTAGAATATTTGTTTACAAAAGCAAAACATTGGCATAAAGTGACATTAGATATCAAACAGCTGTAGTAATTCTCACTAATTCTGATTGGTAAAATTCTTGGCAACGGGAGGAACGGGAAAAATGGGGGAATTGAAATCTGTGTTTCGACCGCACATTTATTTTGAACGGGGTATAGAAGAATATGGTTTACTATTACTGTTGTAGTTGTGAAATATATAATTGATGGTGCTTTATGTGTTCAAAGTAATCAAATACTTTGATAGGTGATAGTTTGTTGTACATTTATGTGTATTAAATAGTTGTATATTACTAACAACATCGGGTTACCTAGTTGACAAAAGGGCTCTTTTTAAAAAGCATGTTCTCGGTAGTTGATTTTTTTATCAAATGGGGTACATGCTTTAAATGAAATTGTTGAAGTTTGGTAAAATTCAATATACATTAGAATTTTATTTAGGTTATTAAAGGCGAAGACAAACTAAAAGTAGAAATAATTTAAAATTTTACCTTAGCAATCCTTTATTTATTGCATAAAGGATTGCTAAGGTAAGATTTTTAATTATTTCTACTATACATCAAGCAATCCAGAGGCTAAAATGAATAATGACAAACTTAAAGCTGGTAGGTGGTTAATAAAGAACTCTTGCAATTTATAGTATGTTTATTTAAGCAAGAATGCATTATTTGAGTTGCTGCTTTACACTATTGACAACAAGAGCCTTGATTCAGTTAAGAGTTTATCACTGTTATCATAAGTAAAGGGAGCCCTTTTGTCGCAACACCTTGCTAACCTGTCTGTCGGTGGCTGACTTCTCATTTCTTGGTGGTTCACTGCTCGCAGATGCCAAGACCGCTTCCGACCCCAAACCTCAACCAACGGGGCCCGACAAGCCCAAAAACCCCGAAAACCCTTTCAAACCTCCTCCCGGTAAGATTGGGGTTATACCTTCGATCCCTGTGTGTGTTTCTGTCTCAAATTTTGATTTTAACGTAGTTAGTGATTTTTTTAATTTTTTTTTTTACATTGCATGTTATTTGGATGGTCAGAGATTGATTTCTATCAATTGCACTTTTGTAGTTTTCATACATTTTTCAGACTTGTTGATTTGTAATGACACTGTACCTACTTGTCTCATTTAATTTTCATTTAATCTTTTTAGTTCAGATTTTACAATTTGTTTTCCAACCATTGTTAATAGGAAATTCACTTATGAGAAGATTATTTTTTATTGTTTATTAATAAATATGATAAAAAAGTTCATTTTAAATTTTTAGACAAAAATATTTAGTCAAATAGTGCATGACATAGTGATACGCTAAATTAGTTACATTTGGAAGAATCAAAATGAATTCGAGCCTAATAGAGAATTTACTTTTACAACGGCAAAATCCTTATATACTATTTAAATGTTCTGCATGAGTTTGAGTTTGGTGAGCAATGCATGCACTTGAGTAAGTTTTGCACTACTTGGTGATAGATTTTATTCATTTACTGTCCAATTCTATATATTCCACTAACTGAAGAAAACTCGTCTGCAGACATACTAAAATTCTGCAAAATAATTTTGGTTTCTATGTGAAATTGGTAAGTACCATCCCACGGTTTAATTTTTCTGTGGTTTCTTTAATTTCACACATTTAAATAAGGATACCGAAGTTTTCCGTTCATTACTAAAACTTTTAACAGTTTCTCTCCTAGTTTTTCTGGTGGTTTGGTCAGCTTCTGTAAAAAAAGGTTTCCAAAAAATGAGTATGTCGTGCTAAATTTTAAGGAAATCAGTTACGCTCAAACAAAAGTCATCGGTATATCGGCCCAGTCGTTTGTTTTAAGAAAGTCTCAAAATTGATTGAACTTGTCAGTTGTCCCCAACCTATAAGTTATAGTTTCTAGTATCCGATAGTCACTCGAGATAGTTTTGCTTCTTGCACATAGGTCTAGTCTGAGCACAGTTTCTTGCACATCTTTTGCTTTTCTGCACGGTCAATCTCTTCAAGTTGTTCTGTTTTCGTTTCCGGGCACCATTTTGTTTTTGGTTTTTTTTGCTCGATGGATGTTGTCATTTTATGTTTGTTTGCAGACGTGTTAGATTCTAGTGTCGTTTTTCCAACTGATTCAACGGGCTCTACGCTCTATCCCCTTATCTTTAGGCCTAAAGGTACGTCCGACCAGTTAACCCTTTGTGTTAATCCCTCCTGTGGAAGCTTTATACTTTTTTAACACCAACATTTCTTTATTTTCTTTCTAGTCTATGTAGTTTCTAACGTTTCATATTTTGGAAATTAATTGGACCACTGTTGGAATTTGCTTATTGGGCGCGTGTTCTATTCAATATATTAAGATCAGCTGGCATTGAAAAATAACAGTACAGATTGTTCATTCAGCTTCGCTGGTGGCCAAGGGAGTAAGTAGACATTTGAAGCCATTTTTATAATTTAAAATATTTCTTCGTTGGACTACTTTTTATAACACCTAATTATTCCATATACTGATTTAATTTTGCCTCTGAACAACTTTTCCTGCTCTAAAAGCAAGGTAAGGTCTTCTGTCTGAAAAGTTTTTTAGTTTTCTCATAAAAAAGTTATTTTCACTCATATAAACAATTTTTAATCAATTGAGGGGACTGTTGAACATTTTTTGGGCTAATAATTGGTTGAAGCTTATGAGTAAAACAAAATCAACACTTGATTATCATAATATGTCAGCTAAAAAACAGGTGACATAGTCAAGACCAAGTTCAAAATCATCAAATTTCCTAAAATTTACTGTAAGCTTAAATTGGTTAACAAATGTTTTGATAAAAATCATTTAATAAATTGCAGCTTATAAAATTCATTTAACTATTTATTTGTTAACTAATCCTTCTATCCTCTAATTTTATTTTTAGCATTATGATTTTATTTATTTTACTTTCACTTTTCTTTATTACACTATCTTTTAATTAATCTCTTTAATTTCTTGTGTTTGTGCTAAGTAATTTTGTTTTGTGTGAACTAAGATTTTGTAGCATGTTTTAAAAAGTACAGGAGACTTTGTAATCAATGACAAATCGACAGTTTGATATGATCCTTTGATATGAATACTTACTGTCCCTTAACAAGGGCTTCATAATCTCTTATACTCTTTTGGTGCAGAAAAATGCATTTTTGACAGACATACAGTACATGTTTATCAGCAATAGATTTAAAATAATTTTTTAATTTTGAACTTGATATTACATGTATGTCATGATGGATTATTTGACCATTACCCATGTCATAGCACACATCGTGGGAAAATTAGAGTTAGCGATGTTGTAACTCTTCAAAATGATCTATATTCATTCAGGCAGGATCTATCTTTCTTCACGGCAGTTATGAATCATAATTACAAATTACTTTAGTACACCGTATTTAATTTTAACCATGATGAAGAAAGATGAAGAAGGCGCTATACATCTGAACTTCATGAGTGCAATTAAAATAACAATTGCCTATAAAAAAATATTTTGGGGAATCCAGGACGGGATAGAGGGATTTTGTCCCGTTGTGGGATATAAAATTCTGAACTTTGACTGCAAATTCATTTAGAACGGGTATAGGTTATGTTATATTACTGAGATTAGGTTACTAAGGTTTTGAGAGTTTACTGATGTTAGTTTATGAGAGTTTACCACGTTTTATGAGATACTGATGTAGGTTATGCGAGTTAACCAATGTCAGGCGTTGTTCTTTTACCGATATGTCGGTCGAGTTGGTTGACGGGAGGTTGTGATTTGCAGGGCCACGGCCGGGCCACCCGCGCAACCTCACGGTGACGGAGGTGCACAACGGCTTCATCATAACGTGGCAGGCACCACTGGAGAAGGCCAACCTCGTGCAGTACTACACCATCAAGTACCGCACGGACGGCCCGTGGAAGACCCTCAACAAGGCGCAGATCCGTGCCGAGGAGACCTCCTACCTGGGTAAGTGTCCTACATCTCACAGTAAGGTCCACTCGGCCGTGCAGTGTCTCATAAGAAAACATTGCAGTCTCTTAAGGTTACCTCAACTTATTTTGAGTTACTTTGGAGAAAGACCAGCGATTCCCAACCTGTGGAACACATACTCCTTGGAGGTACGCAAAGGGCTGTCTGGGGGTATGCCAGAAAAAATTGATAATGGCGGACACTATTTTACATAACCACGTAACGACGAAAAACTTAGGCAAAGTCAAAGATGGATAAAACATTGTGTCCACAGGCAAAGTCAAAGATGGCTAAAACATTGTGTCCACTTGTGTATTGAAAAATAATAAATACACAATCTAACCATTTGCCATAAAATTTAATCATTATTCTTTTTTTTCTAAAAATAAATCAATATTACTTACAGCTCGTTCCACCTAAGCTGGCACTTGGCGGATCGATAGAAATCCCCTACTAATATGGGTCAAAAACATTGTCTGAAGTCATGCGGTTGCATCAACTGTCGACGAAGCCGGCGTGAAAGTGCTGCAATGGAGGATGCCCGTCAATCTTATGTAAATGCAGTATTTTATTTGTCAGCAACAAAGTTCATATTCTGAATACCATATTCATTGTCTATTATCGTTATTTTGTTGAACAGTTCAATTAATATTCCAATCTCGGTCGCATTTTATCAAAATGGAAAAGAAAGAGATAAAAAATACTGAATAGAACGGTACAGTAAACATGATAAAACAATAACATTTGTATTCAATTATTACCTAGAAAGTATAGGCGTAATATCGTCTTTTTGGGGACTCATCCATACTGTTTCTAACTTGTATGTATTTTCTTTTTGAATAAATGAATTGATTTCAAGAGAATGTCTAAAAATCCTTCTTTTAAACCGTTCAATTGAAATCCTGTATCTATTCTTCATGTTGATGTTGAAGGAAATGTTACTAAAATGTTTTAGATAATGGAGCATTTTATGAAGTTAAAATATAATGTATTAATGAAATGAAAATATCCTCTGTTCAACACGATTTAAAAAGGTTTCATCTTTTAGTTTTGTGGAAAACTTTAAGTCTATTCCAATATAATTAAACTTAGAAAGCTAATATAATCTATATATATATAATCAAAATCCCACTCATTGACTCATCACGAAATCTCAGGAACTACCAAACGGATTTACTTGAAACTTTGAACATAGGTTAGTCTTGCCTCCTAGGTGCTCACTAAGAAACGATTTTGTAAAATTTCTTTCAGGGCTCCGCCTCACACGACTTCAAATTTACCATTTTATTCTTATGGAAGCAACATTTTTGTATTGGAACATATGATTACATTAAAATATAATATTAATTTTGTAAACAGCTGTTCTCATTCAATTTATTGAGGGAAGATTAGTAATAAAAATTAAAGGATAATTCCCTTAGGAGTTCTAACTTTTGCGGCGATTGAGCTTAGCGACAAAGTTAAACCTGAGGGGGAGTGATTACTGAATGACTCATCATGAAATCACGGGAACTACCAAACGTATTTACTTGAAACTTTAAACACAGTTTCGTCTTGCCTCTTAGGTGCTCACTAAGAAGCGATTTTAGAAAATTCCTTCAGGGCTCCGCCCCACAGGCCATCGATGTTTCAATATAATGTTATCCGCATGGCCAAATTTAAATACAAATTAGGAAACATGCACGGTTGAAATTTGGAGTGATCTTTTTTTTTCTTGGATGCTAAAAAAAGTGCTTTAAACATCCCCTTTAGGGCTCCGCCCCACAGAAGCTCACAGTTACTGTACAGCCTACGTATTGAAATTTGACATGGACGATTCTCTTTGCTTATAGATACTTATTAAGAAACTGTTTTGCAAATATATTTTTTGAAGCACTTAAGGGCTCCGCCCCACTAGACTTAAGGATTCCTTTAGGGCCTCCGGGGTTAAAATTGACATGGACGTTTCTCTTTGATCATGGGTGCTCTCTAAGTAACTGTTTTGCAAATATAATTTTTGAAGCACTTTAGGGTTCCGCCCCACTGGACTTCAGAATTACTTTAGGGACTCCAGGGTTGAAATTTGACATGGCCGTTTCTTTTTGCTCATGGGTGCTCCCTAAGGAACGGTTTTGCAAATATTGTTTTCAAAGTTCTTTATGGCTCCACCCCACATTACTTCAAAATTACTTTTGGGCCTCCGGGGTTCAAATTTGAATCGGACGTTCCTCTATGCTCATAGTTACTAAGAAAAAATTTTGCATATTTCCTTTAGGGCTCCACCCCATAGAACCTCAAGGTTACCATAGATCCGAGGGGGTTGTTGTTGCTGTTGTTGTAACTACTTTTGGGCCTACGGGGTTAAAATACGAATCGGACGTTCCTCTGTTCATAGTTACTTACTTACTTACTGCTGTGGCCACTGGTACCCTAGATGGTACTTGGCCTCCCCAACACACTGCCTCCATAGGTCTCTTCTTCTTGCATCTTCCTTCCTTCTCCCTAGCTTCCTCAGGTCTTTCTCCACTTGGTCGAACCATCTAAGTTTCGGTCTTCCAAGGGGTCTTCTACCTTCTGGGTTATTCCTCAAGATGTTCTTTGATAGGGAGTTGTCGTCTTTTCTTAGAATGTGCCCTGCCCATCTCAGCCTTCTGCTCTTTATCTCAGCGACAATATCCGGATCCTTAAATAAATCTCTAAGTTCCCAATTATGCCTCGATCTCCATTGTCCATCCTCAAAAATCGGTCCGTACACTTTCCTCAAAATCTTGTTCTCAAATACAATAGCTTTCCTTTCTGATTTCTTGCTTAAGATCCAATTTTCTGAACCATACAGGAGAACTGGTCTGATGATCGTCTTATAAATCCTGAGTTTGGTGGTGTGGGATATTATCTTTGAGCCTAAAAACTTGTGACAGGCCGAAAAACTTTTTTGTGCTAGGTTTAATCTATTTTGTATTTCTAGCTCTTCATCATTATCGCTGGTGAGGATGACTCCCAAATACTTGAAATTTGTTACTTTTTCAAATTTATACTCTTCAATTTCAATATAGTTGTTATTTTGGTATCTTGGTTGGTCATCATTTTGTTTTCTTCCACATGTCATAAACTTGGTTTTCGCTTCATTTATGTGTAGCCCCATTTTTCTTGTATGTTCAATAAGCATTTTTGTTACATCTTTCATTTCTTCTATATTATGTGTAATTAATACTATGTCATCTGCAAAAGCTAGCAAGTTTATGTTTGTTCCTATCTTAATCCCTACTTCTGTCTTTCTTATTTCCTGGAGGGCTGTTTCTATGGCTAAATTGAACAGTAATGGAGATATCCCGTCTCCTTGTCTCACACCCGTGTTCACCTCAAAGTCTTCCGATACGTCTCCATTTACTTTAACTTTGCACTTAGAACCTAAAACACTCAGTTTTGCTAGTTCTATAAGTTTTCTTGGTATACCTAAATGCTCCATGTTTACCCACAACTTCTTTCTATTTATGGAGTCATAAGCCTTTGAAAAATCAATGAAGAGGCAGCAGAATGATTTGTTGAACTCATAATACTTTGCTATTGACTCTTTAAGAATGTAGATTTGATCCGTCGTTGATCTGCCTCTACTGAATCCTGCTTGATGCTCTCCCACAATATCCGTTGTGTATTCCTCTAGTCTTCTCTGAACTATTTTGGAAAATATTTTGTAGGTGACATTTAGGAGAGATATGCCTCTATAGTTATTGCAGTCTTTTTTGTCTCCTTTTTTGTGAATTGGTACAACTAGGGCTTCCTTCCATTCCTTGGGTATTGTTTCTTCTCTCCAAACCTTGAGTATTAGTTTGTGGATTCTTTCTGCTAGACAAAAGCCACCTGCTTTTAAAATCTCTGCAGTTACACCATCCTCTCCTGGGGCTTTATTATTTTTTAAGCTCTTAATTGCTTCTTCTATTTCTTGTATGGGTGGTTCTGGAATCCAGGGGTGTACGGTCTGATAGACTTCTTCCTGTTCTCCCTCTTCCTGCTGCAGATCGCCATTCAGTAGCTCTTCAAAATATTCTCGCCAAACTCTCAGTCCGTCTTCCTTTTGGGTTACAACTTGTCCCATTTTATTTTTGATCCCCACAGGTGAAGGTGTGTATCCTTTCTTGAAAAATCTTAATGCACGATAAAATTCTCTTGAGTTGTTTGCTGTTCGATCTTGTTCTGCTTTTTCCAGAATCTTATTGATCCATTCTCGTTTTTTCTTTCTCAACAGTTTAACTGTTTCCTTGCTTTGTTCTTGATATCTATCTCGATCTATATCTTGTTTGTTTCCTAACCAAATTCCCTTTGCTTGTCTTCTTTCAAAACAGCCTCTTTGCATTCTTCATCGAACCAAGGTTTATTGTTTTTTCTTTCTTTTTTGCCACAAACTTCTTTGGCACATTCTCGTACGGTCTTCTTTATATTTTCCCATCTCTTTTCTATTGAGTCCTCCACTTCTGCCTCTTGTTCCACTGTGTCTAAGGCTTGGAAACGGTTTGATAATTTAAGCTTAAATTCGGTCCGGATTCCTCTATCTCTAAGTCTATCAATATCTATATTTTCTACTGATTGCACTCCTTTCCTCTTCTCTATTTTTATTCTTTGGTATAATTTGACTAGAACTAGGCTGTGGTCCGACCCACACTCTGCTTTCTTATGCTACGTACGTTTTGTACATGACTAGAATGTCTACAGTCTATTAATATGTGATCTATTTGATTTTGTACCTGACCATTTGGTGAGATCCATGTAGTTTTGTGGATGTCTTTTCTCGGGAAATATGTGCTCATAACTTTCAGGTTGCAAGCAGTAGCTAGGCTTAATAGCCTTACTCCATTATCATTGCTGTCTGTGTGTAAACTATTTAGTCCTGCAACTTTCTTCCATATCTGTTCTTTGCCTATTTTTGCGTTAAAATCTCCCATCAGTAATTTTGTGTCATATCCTGGTAACTTTCCCCACTCTTCTTCTAACAGCTCATAAAAAACGTCTTTGACGTCATCGTCTGCGTCCTCTGTAGGAGCGTAGGCACTCATTATTGATATATTCTTAAATCTACCCTTAAACCTAATATTGCACAGTCTCTCGCCTAGGGCTTCAAAACTTATCACAGCACTTGCTATCTTTTTGCTTACAGCAAAGCCTACTCCTCTTTGGTACCTTCCTTCATCATTTCCACTGTAGTAGATTACATAGTCTTTGGTGTTCAGCTTTCCTGCCAACGGGCAACGAGTTTCTTGTAGTGCCACCAAATCCATTTTATATATACTAAGTTCTTCTGAAAGGATGTCGATTGCGCCGGGAACTGCTAATGTTCTTGTATTCCATGTGCCTAATCTCATTGTCATTTGTGATCGCCAGTGTCGATTCCTTTTATTCCGTCCATTCTCCGAGGCTTTGTGTTGGTGTTTCTGAACTTTGTTGTTTTCCGAGGTGAGTTGTTGGCCCGACGCTCAACCCCCACATACCCTTGGAGGACCGGGTTCGGGTTGTCTGGCTTTAGCCTACCTTATCAGCGCCAAGCCCGCCGAAAAGGCGTTTCCCCCCCTACACTACGGGGAAGTACCAGCACAACCCTTGCTGATACCTTCGCTTCCACACCACTGGTGCTGGCAGTATAGTGCTTCCACTACTGGGCAGAGAAGGGGCTCTGCTAGGTATCAGCCATCAGTAACTGTTCATAGTTACTGACTAAAAAACGGTTTTGCAAATGTAGTTTTTTTAAATTCTTTAGGGCTCCGCCCCACAGGTCTTGAAAATTACTCTAGGGCCCATGGGTTTGAAATTTGAAGTGGACGTTCCTCTTTGTCATAGGTGCTCACTAAAAACTGACTTCAAAATTAATCCAGGGCCAACGGGTTTTTAATTTGACATGGACGTTCCTCTTTGCTCATAGGTGATCAATAAGAAACAATTTTGCAAATTTTCTTTAGGGCTCCTCCCCACAAATTCTCAAAACTACCATAGATCCTACGGGTTGAAGTTTAACGTATACATTCCGTTAGGCTGATAGAAATTTGACATGGTCGTTCCTATTTGCTCATAGGTTCTCAGGACCTTTTCTATTTAAGAAACCTTTACTCACTAAGAACAGGTTTTGCTTCAGAGCTCCACTTACACTACTTAATTGTTTCAATGTCATTCTTAAGGAAGTAGATTTCGTTGCTCTTTAAAACAATTTTATTACCTATAAAATAAATTCAATCACGTGCGAAGCCGTGACGGGCAACAGCTAGTATCATATATAATTAACAGGTTACTATATATGTTAATCGGTCTTGTAGAAGTCTCAGATGAACTGGCCAAAGGTGTTTTTACCTTCCTGTTTCAAATATATAGATTTGATCCAAAGGTGGTAAGTGATGCTTATAATTAACTTAATTTTGGCAGTGTCCTAATGTTGCCTGTTAACAGTGCTCTACTTGTTGAATGATTTGTTCTTGCAATATGTAACTTATTTCTCCCATGACAGTGAAAAACTTGGTGGGAGGGCGCACATACTACTTCCGAGTGCTGGCCAACTCGGTGAAAAGCTACGAGAGCAGTGAAGAGGTCAAGTTCTCCGTTCCTGCCAGAGTGAAGCACAAGGTGAGTACAGTCTCTCTCATGTCCGACCTCGGCACAACCCTCGAGAAAGTTGAAAATCAGGGTAAGTCACTTTACTCATACATTTTACAGGGTGTCCACATTCTGGAAAGTCAGGGATAGTCACGGAAATAAATTATGGTCAGGGAAAGTCAGGGAAATCCGCCCTAATGATGGATTTGATTTGAGGTTACTTTTTAATGCTTTAGTCAGAGGTAATTCCGATTATTGTAGCATTTTTCAGGATTTAAGAGCAATTTTTCAACAATTGTAAGAAAATTAAATATGAGGGAGGAAGAAGAGAAAATCTAGTTCTAAGGTAAACACCTTAAATTTTTGGGTGCGGTCCTCTCGAAGGGTCCCAGTGGTGTAGGTCTTATGATCCAAAAGCTGAATCGCCAACTCGACACTGTTATAGAAATTATCCATGTAAATGGAATGCGCTCGTGCCAATTTTTCCCTCATTAGGTACATGACAACCTTACTAGCATGTCCTTCACCAGCTAACGCATCTAAGGAACCAGCATATACAGCAAACTTTAGGATGAAGCCGTTTGGTTCTGTCAAAACATAAAGTTTGATGCCATATTTATGGCGTTTGCCTTTGATATATTGCCTGAATGACAAACGGCCCCTCCAAAGCACCATAGCCTCATCCAAAGAAAGTTCCTTACCAGCATTATAAATATTTAACATTTTGTTATTGAAATAATCTATGACAGGCCTTATTTTCTGCAGGCGATCAGTATTCTTACTATCAGATTTAGCAAAATACAAACATCTCAAAATGATCAAGAACCTGTCTTGGAACCTACCTCTCATGTTTTTCCAAAACATGTTTTAAAAAGTTCATCTTTTCCCCAGTAATCCTGGATTTTAGGCATTTTTAAGTTTCCCATATGCATAAGAAGTCCAAGAAAGACTTTAAGTTCGTCAGCAGTAAGATATTTCCATGAAGCAATTCGTGACTTTTTAGAATGTGCTTCAGACAGTAACAACATTTCGGCATAATTGTTGGTTTCTCGAACAATAGATTCAAAAAAAACGTCATCAATTAACAGGTTGAAATAATCTTCTGGCTTATTGTTACCAGTAATCGGTACTCGCAAACCTACTGGGCTGGTAAAAAGAAACGTTTTCATGGAATTGGCTTCATCGTCCCATGCTAGGTCTAAATCTTCAAGATCAAACTCGTCGAGCAGTTCATCAACTAATGACTCACCTATACTTGATTCGTCATCTCCTTCATCACTAGGAACATGGTCCTCATCACTACTTTAGTTCTCACTACTGTCACAATTATCTATTAAATCCATTTCACTCACTGTTAGGTGTGAATCATCACGGGAACAACAAGGGGCAGGGTCATCAGGATCCGAAGCGTCACTCATGTTTGCAAGCTCGTGAAACACTGACAGATTGGGTGAAACAGGAAACTGAATATGTCAAACGAGCGATAGAATCATGGAGATTATAGGACTGATGTAGTCAAAACACTAACTTAAGCGAAAAAAGGCCAAAATGGCGGGGACTTGAGAATTGGCGGGAAACGCTCTTGCGCGTCACCCGCACTTCACTTGGCCGCGGCGAGCTGGCGCTTAACGCACAAGTGCGTCATCCGCAGCGAACGTGTTAATAATGTTCTGGACAATGGGCCACAATGTATGTGTCAGCTGATGCCCAATGTCAAGTGCATAATAATTTATCACTACATTGACAAAATATATTGCAATTTTTTAATTGTCTGTTTTGTCGCCAGGCCATCACTGCCGGCGTGGTCGGAGGCATTCTGTTCTTCATTGTGGCCATCATCCTGTCGGTGTGTGCCGTCAAGATCTGCAACAAGCGCAAACGCCGGAAACAGGAAAAAGGTAAACACCGCCACTACCCACAACTGACAACACATAGCCAACCTCAGGTGATCTTCACCAGTGTTGAATATGTATAATGCAGTTGCACTGTGCCAGTCAAATAATATGTAGCTATAGACTAGGATGTGGGACAAAAGCAGGAAAGCTTAAATTTATTTTATACAGCTTTTAATATATTATATATAATTTTTTATTGAGGGAACAAAATTTAAAAGCAAATCTACAACCAAGTTAATTGAACATTTAATATATTTTTCCTACATTGCAAGGAAATAATCTTATTGCTACACCTGTAAACCCTACGCAAAACAGTTAATTTCTGGTTTCCAATTCTTTTCTGCTCTAGAGCGGCAATGTTCTTTACCGCACGCTAAATCAAACAGCAATTTAATGTCAGCTGTTATTACAAACCATGCCACAGCCGTTGGTCATTGTTGTCGTTTAGTAATTAAATTGCTTCTTTTTTAGTTTGAGATTGATTGATAGTTAATAGTGTGTTACAACAGAAACAAATCAAACATAATCTAAATGACATTTTGTATACAATAAAACATTTAATTTGTAGCAATCATTTTGGTAGAAAAAAATCTTGCATGTATTACGAGCGTAAATAGTCAATGCTGCTCTCAAAATGTTTGGCCACACTCAGCTGACGCTTCATCTCCATCTACATTCATGCGGCCATCTACAATTCTCGAGCTTAAATAACGAACTTTATAATCTTAATACACCAATAGCTTTTTATCCAAATATACTGTTTTTGTATTCTTTGTTTTTAGCTTTTACCTTGTCTCATTGGAGAGACCTGTTTTGTTACAGTAGTAGGGACCTGATAATCTGAACCAACCGTGAGCAGACCCTGTTGGGAATTTTTTAATTAGATGGAATTCATAAATAATGCAATGTATTTAATTATTTACTCCCAAACTTTTCTCGAACACGGTGTATGATACCGGAAATTAATGTAGATGTGACTGTAGAAAGTGTTTGCTTGTGGTAAAACTGCATTAAACAGGGGAAAACACCAATGAAACATTCTAATAAAGTTTGTCCACATTGGAATCACAGAAAAGCAGCCGCAACATAATTTCATGTAATACCAACTTTCGGAATTTTCCCTCATTTTTTTAAGTGAAGAAAATAATTAGTTTTAAAAAAAATGTGTATGGATTAGGCAGATTTTTGGAATAGTAGCACTGTACTGTAATTTATTTTTGATAAATTATCTTCGAATATAATTCTTTACACGTGTGGTGTTCCAGCCTACAACATGGTGGCCTGCCGGATAACTGACGCTCGCAACGGAGGACAACCCGTTGGCGTCAGCCAAGTGCCTTTGAAGAAGTGAGTCGACCTAGCCTAACCTAACCGGCGACACCCAGCCTAACACTCACTACCTAACCTAACCTAACCTAACTCTGTACGACTCCACCTGTTCCTATACAATCTAATGTTGTGAGGTTCGCATGAATACCAGTTTTAAAGATGATCGATTATAAAATAACAAACATTTAAGACTGTTCTATTAGTTTTAAAAGTACAGCGTATGATTCCTTTGTAACATTATTTACGTTGTGCTCTATTAATGAGTTTATCGAAAACATAAAACATATGTTTGTTATAGTTAGTTTTGATTGGTTTGATTTGCCCTAAAATAACACATCACAATTAGACTGTTTTGATCGGTGATATGACAAGTCGCTCTCTATTATACTTTGATGATGTATATCTTGGAGAATTGTGACAATTTCTCCATATCCATTTTAGTGAAAACTTTGTATCTCTATGTTTCATGATGGAACGTAAAAATGTATCAAAATGGCTTATCAACCAATTAATTCAACATCTATATCTGTTTTAACATTGTCAATTTTATCAATGTCTAACATATGTCGTGTTGACTAACTGTTCACATAAGTTGACTCATTGTTAAAGCAGAATGATTTTTATAGCAATACAATGTAGATTTTTTATTCAACCAAATATTTAACCACCTCGATAAACTTGAAACGTATCTTTATCATTAGAAGTACTGATTTCAGTCATTTTTGTGTGGTGTTTCATCCACAGTTTGATATTTCCTTAACACTTCTGTCTAAAGTAGGAGGTTTTGGATTGTGCAAAACTTTATTTATCATCAATATTTGTTTCCATATTTAATTTGTCTTCCATTTCTGTGGTTCTTATTATTTCCAGTTATTGATTATGTGCTGTGTACTGACAAAATCGTTATAGTTAAATTTATAGTTTTTTTTCTTTTTTTTTGTAGCATATTAATAATGATTTACTACCTGCACTCTCAAATATTGGCTGATTAATAACTAAATAAATTTTGTTCTGGGAGTTTTTTCTAAATATTTCAGATTTTTCCAGTACTTTGAAATCCTTCTTGTTTAGTCATCTAATGATTTAATGTTTTTTTGTCTAATCACTTGATAAAACAGTGCATATGCAAAAGTTTTTAAAATACACAAAAAATTAGTGGGACTTCCTTTGACTTATAGATCACGTATCATATGATTTTTCTGGTTGAGTATTTTATTTTAAAATTAATATTTATTTATTATTTATATTTATTTATTCAGTGATTAATTATTTCTTTTCTGTAAATTTATGTTATAGTAAGTTATTGATATAAATTACTTTTACTTGATGTTTCATTTAAATATTAATAAAAAAAAACCTTTATATACTTAAAAACTTATCAGTTAAGTAAAATGTAGTCTTAAAAAGTTGTTTGATGTAAAAATTTCTAAGGGAAAAGTTAAAAAATTACTAGGCACAAAGTGAAAATACAATGCATACATGAAATGTATTACAATTCTACTATTTTGTTTTGTGATAATTCCCAAGGATTGGACACAATTTTTTAGAACATTTATGAATGTTTTGAAATTACCCACGAACCTGTGTACATTTAGAAGAACTCCCAGTGGATGTAATCTAATTGTATATCTTCCTGTTTTGTGTTTTTATTTCGCAAAGATTTCTGTTTTTGTTGATAACAGTTGAACATGTTCTCCAATTCAATGTTGTTTATGTCTTGTAGGATTGTTGAATCCCGAACGTATCGAGATTTCAGCCTTGAGCTAACGTAAACCATACCGTAAGCACAGATCAATCAGAGCTTGTGTTGCTTCACTAACTGTCTCTCTTTCTCTTTCTCTCTCTCTGTCTTCCTATCTCTGTCTGTTTGCTTTTGATTCTTTCGCACCTTTCCCCTCCTTAATGTTGCTCAAGGTCACGAATATATTAAGGCCAGTTTGGTTCCATCCCTGAAAAATGCATTTGTGTTAATCATAAAAATAATTCACTTTAAAACTTATATTCAAATTTGGTTTAGTTTAAAAAACAATCATAATTTTACAATGTTCTGATAAACTCAAGTCTTGAGTCAATTAATTACGTAATATTTTTAAAGAAAATTGTTTTTTAAATTATTCAGTTTTAAAGGAAAAAACATAAAATTTTGTTTACAATGAGTTAGTAAAATTAACATATCTTGTCACTTAAGAAACAACATCGCCTAAGTGACATTTTTGGCAAAATAGAGATTTTTGTATCTCTATTGAAACATGAATTTCACACATCCTTGCGGCGTAGTTTAGTGAAAACCCAAAAGAATTAGCTATTATTGTATTTCTTCTAACAGCGCCTATATCACTGACTAAAAAACACCGCCAATGACCACCAGTTCTAGCATGGTAGTCAACAAGACATAGATGTCATTCTGCATAAGGTGAAACTTATTTACCGTTTTGATTGATTTCCATTGATTTTTAAAAGATCATAGATAGTGTTACTCATTGTCTTGTTATAAAACAAACATTTTAAGTCAAATTAATAGCTTAAAGTGTTTATTGGAGATAGGCCCAGTTACATATTGTACCCTTCATGTAATACAACACTATATATATCCCTTGCGAGGTTTTTGGCTCTCTTAAAAGTTTGCATCTTGTCACTTAGGCGGAGTTGTTTCTTAAGCGATGATATTCACATGTATCATCCAAGATCTGTTACTACGTTTAAGTATTTTGTTGAGCTACAACCCCTCTCCCTCTCATTTACCCATCACCTTGCGTACAGTCCAACGTACAGACTTGCGCGTTCAATGTTGTACTGCGTACGGTTTAACGTACCAAACGTACGCAATCTGTGTTGTGTACCTACCTGCTCTGTGTTCATGTGCTACTTGTATAGTTTACTTGTATCGATGTACAGTCAAATTTAATTTGGTTTCTACTTTAGTTGTACCGTACACAAATTTTAGGCTGTGTGTTTCAGTGCTTTAATTTCTAATGGCTATGTAAACTTTAAACAATATTGGCTTCTCAACTTCAAGCTTTTAAATTTGCTCAAATTCAAATTCAAAATTGGTTTCTTGTTATAGTGTCTTACAGTTCTTTACAAATTCCCAAGTGCGTCGAGTGGCGTGTGCGGGACAAAATATATAATTACATGTTAATACAACATGTTAATATACATGTTAATACAACTAAATCACTGCTCAAATTAATGGTTAACCTTAAGTTGTTATTTATGAGAGTTTGTGTCCATAAGTGTTTTCTCAAACTTTTAAATCCATTTGGAATTGATTAAATATGCACCATAAAAATTATAACCAAACGTAATTTATTCATTACTTTAAAAAATCATAAAATTAAAACCAAATTTCATAATACGTCAAAATAATTTTCCTGTTTAGGAATAGAAAGTTATTTATTCCTTTTGAGGAATATTATATACCAATTTTAATACTATTTAGAAAACAATATCAGGAAAATTGCCTCTGATTTACTTTATTTGTATAATTTAGTAGTTTAACCTACAGTTTTGCACAACCCTGTGCATTCATACTGACCTCTGTTTAAGTAACACATATACAAAATATAGATTTGTTTGTCACAAGTTCACTGCTAGCTAGTAAAATCATTCTGCAAATACCATTCTTGTACTATATAAATAGTGTAACACTTGATGACACTGTTGTATTCTTCTCAATGGATGTTTTTTTATAATATATTATTAGGAATTGGTGTTTTGTCCATTGTGGGTATGTCCTCTGAATATAGTCATGTAAACTATTTTGTTTTATTCTTGGGGTGCATCTGTTTATCTTGAAAATATCCTAACATAAAATTATGAAAGCTAATATGTACATGATTGCCAGGAATTTGCAATTACTGTTTACAACCTAACCATTGCAGTGTGACGTAAGTTTGGAACTGTGTTGAACTGTTCATTCAAAGCAATGTCAGCATAAACCAAATTTCTCATAGATGAAGCTTGAAATATTTCAATGGTCAAATATATTTTTGCGATACACATTTACTGGGAAGAAAGCAACAATGTCAGCACATCCTGTACACCATAGAGTTAGTGATAGTATAGTGAGAGCCAACCAGGACGAGCGGTTTGCGGCTACCGGATAGCGGTGGTTGACCGGTTCGTCCCGGTTGGCACAACCCTTGGTGAGTTCCGAGTACTAATCGATGGTGTTCCCCACTTGCTGGCCTCTCGACCTCAGGACTAAAGGTGAAGAATAAGGCCGCCTCTGTTGATAACTGGTACCTACAATCACTCTGCATGCCCACACCCTTGCAGCCTTTGTTGTGTCGAAACACGTTACGGTCGTTGAGTACAGTGTCTTACGGTTGACAAAAAACAAAGAATTCCACAATAGGTGCAACAAATTAATATGTGTCGCAAAACTGCTGTAGGAAATTAAATTAAACGAGGCGTTGCCAGTCGATACTCAACGAATACAGCTCCAGTCTGAGCGCTAGGCAGATGGTGTGAAACTTGTATAAAATGAAAATAAAATACAATCACATAAATAAATAAACTAATTGTCGGTCCCAAATACTCTGAATGAAAACTGCATGTTAATAAACACTATCCCATTTCGTCAGTCTTCGTCGTATTTGAATTTGAAAGTAAACTGATGAGTAAACACAAAAACTAAATAAATTAAAATGACAGAAGGAAGACATGTTATTTTTATGAAGAAAGCTGTTTGTTTTCATAAAATGAACCATATGTTAGGTAAGCTTACAAAATTTTGTCTTACATTTAAAATACATGGAAACTTTAAAAAAGTCCAATGGGGCGAAGCACATTGAACTGACGGTGACAAAAAATATTCCATGACTTCTACAGAGAATTCCCTTTAACTTGACACCTTAATCATCAAAATCGGTTCATAAATAAAAGAGTTTTGCTGCTCACAAGAAATTCCTTACAGAATTAGTAAGATAGATTTTTACACAGCCACTTCAAAAAAAGTAATATGGTTCATTTTATTGGTAGGTAAACAGCTTTCCGTTGGGTGAACATGAAACGTTTTGTTAGTTCTTGTCCATGTCCATAAATGGTTTGGCACATGATATTATTGGTGTTAGGCCTGGTTTCATTACGGTATCTAACTGAAAGAAATAGATAAATGTTCTTAGAAATCAATATAATTTAACTAAAATTTAATTTATGTTATTATCATTTGTGTTTGCAACCTCAAAAACTTTCACTTCTCGTACTTTTTATTATTTACAATGGTTTCAAAATTTTTTCATTTTATTTTCTTTTGATTTACTCATTTACAGTAATGGTTCAAATAAAATAACCTAAAGAAATCCTGTCCCGGTTTAATATGAACTAGATTGTTTTAAAAACTTACCATTTAATGGAGTCTACTAAATTATAATTTTTATACGAAGAATACATTAGATGAAATAAATATTCGTTGATTCGTAATTTTCAAAGACTGTTACAAATGAAAAATTCTTGTTATTGTCATTCAAACTACATTAACATGTTATGTTTTTTATTACAATTTTAAACACCTTTGCTGTTAACTATAGCAGTTTACTTACCAGTAAACTGGCCTTTAGCAGTTTTATTTTATTAAGAATCCATTGTTATTAAGAACATTATTAACTATAATGTATGCTGTTCATTGATCTAGCGAAGGCTGCAAGGAAAATAGCATGACATTTTTAAGCACCGCATGTTTAATTTATGTGTCATTTATGTGTTAACACTAAATACATATACTATTTAAATGCTAGTGCCTTTTAGTTATTCAATTATAGTTAATCAGGTTACTTTTCAGAGTTTTATATAAAATATGTTTTGACTCAAAACAACTTAAATACTACGCAGAATTAGATATGTCATATTTTATTAATGACATGAAATGCTTAAATAACTTTTATATAATATAAATATTAAAAAGTTCTCTCTTTTCAAGATAATATTTATTAATCCGAGAAAAGTATTTTTTTTTTTTTCAATTATTGCCATTGTACAGCAACAAAAATATAATTATTCACCTAGGTTGTGTTTTTTTATTTTATTTTATATTTTATAAATAGTATAGTAATAAAGTTGATTACTGGATAATTTTTTTGAGGTAGTGTTCTGCTCAAAACTGAATCTTATCTTTTTTATCTGTGTTTTTCTTAAGCTTTATGATCTAGAGATCTAATTTTATAAAAATAATTATGTTAATACAATGTGCAAACACTGACACCTGAACGTGCGAAGAGTGGGTGGGGCGCCAGCTCAACAATAAATTACACGCCCAACCGTACTTGAAGGAGCATTGCGACTGTCACTACCATGGTTAAGTTAAACTAGTCTCTCTCGCTTAATTTCCCTCCTATATTAATTAATTTCCCCTTAATTGCTTTTTTGAAATATTTTAAAAAGATTTAAAATTTTGTCACACTGTAGCCTACAAACATTTTTATTTTTTATAAAATTAGGAATTAGCTTCATGCTATTTTTTCACTCTAAATAATCATTCTCAAACTAAAAATTCACACTCGATAAAATCTAGATGGCTATTATTAGCTTTATTTGAAAATTGGAAATATTTAAATGTTTATAGTAGGGGAAAATAGACTTTGACCTCGGACAAATTGTACTCCCAAGTTTTAATGTTTTATTGAGATAGTAGGTGTAAAATCAATAACATATCTAAAGTTTACCGAAATTCCTCCATGGGAAGTTCACCATTTTGACCAATTTTCAAAATGGCGGACAATACCTATTTTTAACAACTTATTCCGAGTTTACTTCAATAAAACCCCACTGTAAATCAAGTTTCTTGATTCATTTGAGTCTATAAAGATAATTAGTAACTGTATGAAGTAAAAAAGCATCCATGTAGGCCTAGCGGCAGACCTGCGTAATCAATAAAATGGAAAAACGATTTTAAAATAGTTTCTAATTTTCAAGAAACCATGCACAAGTGCAGTTGTGTGTAGGTTTGTTGAATTTGGAAAGTTTTATGCAATCACAATTAATTAAATAATAACCAGTGAAAATACAACAAATTGTTTGTTAAAATTTATTCATTAATAAGAGAAATGTACCATTTTATTGTTTTTCGTAGAAATAACACAGGGATCTTCATATCCCGTTTATTTCTAACCGTAATAAAAAATGTAATATAACAAATTGTTCATTTTTTATGATTACCGAGTATACTAAAAATAATTATAACACATGTACTCCCGTCGCGTCAGACCTGCGTACTCAGCGAATTATCAATGGAATTCGGTATTTTTTTGTTTTCTCCAAAAACATCATGGGAATAAGTATAGAGGTTTACTACTATGGAGGTGTAGCCAAATATAAGTCAAATCCTTCCTAATGAATATACATAGATAATTATATTCAGTTATATTAATAAATAAACTAGATACGATACAGGGTTGTGTTGATTTCCCATTAGAATAACATGGGAAACATATTATTGTACTTTCTCCGTAATCAGTTAAGCCAAGTTTCAAGTTAAAAATTACTAAATTCTTTGTTTTTCAATCCCTTTTAAATAGCTTCAGTTTAAATTGTTATTTTTTTAATGAGTTATAAGAATATGAAGAAAAATCTTTTTTACCCTTTTGAAAGATCATAAACCTGTTCGAAAAAACAATTATATTGGATGGCAAACTCATGAACATAGATTTAGTACTACATCTTCTTAGAGTATTTCATTAAAATCAGAAGTACCTTTCAAAAGTTATTAGTACCATCCGGACACATAGGCTATATGTTGCATTTTATTTATTACATTGTAATATTTTTGTTAAGTTTATGATTTAACTGAAAAATTTGATCGTCTGCCATTTCGGGCTCAATTGTCCTTTTTAGGTCGGGTTTGTGGCACTGTATTCTACCAAACAAGACCTTAAATTTGATGTACATATCAACCTGTGCTTACATTAAGGAATTTCTTCTGACTCCTGGTGGGCCGTCCCTCATTAGGACTATAATGTTATGAAATGTCTCAAAATTTAGCATTGACGACACAAGTAAGATATTTAAAGTTTAATTTCTCTAACTAATTTCACACATAACCTAAGAAGGGTGAAGTGCTTCATAAGCCACCCAGCCCATTAACATGGTAGGTATATGAGATTTTAAAAATGGTGGTTTTTTACCAATTTCCCATGGTCCGATTTTGGTAAACTTTTTTTTCCACGTTTACTACTTGTCACTTGACCCATCAACGACAAAATATTTGGGAGTACAATTTGTCCGAGGTTCGGCCCTATTTTCTCGTAAATTTCCCTGACTATTATTTTTAAATTTATCTTAGGCATAGGAAAAATATGTAATCATTAATCAATTAGATTTAAAGGCACCCAGTATTTTCAATTGCTTTTTTACTTGTTGTTGTAGGAGGAGAAAGACATTCTTACATGCATGTTTTGATTTTTTTATACAAACTCTATTGAAAATGTTAATGTTTCAATGGCACAACTGTGCCTGTTATTGCCTGTTAGTGTTTGTTATCGCTTTATCTGCATTAACAAAACTGGTTTGTTTGTGGTTGCAGATCTGGATCGGGCCGAGTACCAGGTGTGAGCGGAGTGTTGCGTGGGCTCGTGCGAGCCGCACGGTCGCCCACTCCGCCGTGGGAGGCGCAGTTCTATCTCGGAGGCTCGCGCAGGCTGGGTCGGATCTCTCGTGCACCCGACGGACGTTTCGTCGTCGTCGACTCTGCTGCCAACTCCGTGTCGTCTAGCAGTGACGACGGCGGCTTCTTGTCGCGTCCGGGCTTCCACAACCGAGCGTCGTGGCGTCGACCGCTGGTCGGATACCCGAGCGATCTGAGCCTCCGCAGCAGTGCGTCGGGCGATAGTTTACGGAACCGCACCCCATTACACATTGCGACTGTGTACACTCCGAAAACTCCATTTCAATCGAGTTCTCCCGCACCATCAGTGTTCTCCCCGCTCAGTTTGCGTTCGCCCGTATACTTCTCCGATCTGAGTTCGGTGCGACAACCCAGTTCGGCAGAACGGACGTTGCGCAGTGTGCACGAAATGTATAGCCAGGAGTTGCCGAGTTTGCGGGCTATCCATGAAGAGAATCAAAGGACGTTGGGGCGAGGGAGGGGTGCAAGGGCGAGACTGCCGCCGCGTCATGCGAGACACGCAAGGAGTGCACCGGAACTGGCGGAACTCACGGAAACGTCACCGGAAAGCCGATCCAGCAGTAGCGGCTTCGGGAGTAAGAACACATCGCAACGAACGACATCCAGTGGCACCGGCGAGTGGCGACTGCCCCCGTACCGCCCCCCACCGCCTCCGCCACCCGTCGTCTCCCACTGGCTTGAGTACACCTCGGACTTCCCCAGCCCTTCGCTGAGCGTGGACGATCACTACGAGTTTGACCCGGTGTACCCTATCTCGCCGACACCTACCGAGATGACCCGAACACTCAACCCTGCACATCACGTAAGGCCCAGCAAGTACGACAACATCGAGGCGAGAGTGCAGGCGATGAAGGAAGAGTTCCAGGCCTTCAAGCAGCGGCAGGCGCGGCGGCGGCACAGCGAACACCTGGAGAGCGCCTGCTGACACGTCGGCTAACTGTGGAGATGACCTGTACACTCAAGCAGCGGCAGACGCAGCAACGGCACAGCGAACACCTGGAGAGCGCCTGCTGACATGTCGGCTAACTGCGGAGATGACCTGTACACTCAAGCAGCGGCAGGCGCAGCAACGTCACAGCGAATACCTGGAGAGCGCCTGCTGACACGTCGGCTAACTGCGGAGATGACCTGTACACTCAAGCAGCGGCAAGCGCAGCAACGGCACAGCGAACACCTGGAGAGCACCTGCTGACATGTCGGTTCACCGTGGACGATCACGGAACAATCTGTTTCATGTTCAGGCTGGACTATATACAATACACGTTCATTCTCAAAAAGGAAATTTTCTTATAATTTTTTTCTAAGCTCTGCTTTCAACTGGCATTCATTGAAACAAAAATTAATTTTTCATCCCTCTATGACAAGTTAACTCTTAACTGATGTTTGAAGTGACAAAAAACTTGATGGGTCTCTTCAAGAAGTGATTTACCATGGTATTTGTCAATCATTATGTTTGCGATGTTTAAATACCCATACAACTCTGATTTTCTCATATTCTTTTGAGTTTAATAAATGGATTTATAGTGTGGTGCAAGTCAATTGCACTTTATTTTACTGGGAAACCTCGATGCTTATATGTTTCTTTAATTTTCTGTTACGATAAAAAAATCATGGTTCACCATAAAATTGAGAAAATAAAAGATGGAATAAAGTTTTGGCTGTGTGTCATCTAGTTTTCACCAGGTTATGCCAGTATTTTTCATGCACGATCCAAGAAGTTTTGTTTCATAGAAGGCAAAAATTAAACCCCATATAATTTTACAATCAGGTGTAAAAAATGAAGGTTATCTTGTGTTTATGTGTGTTCTGAGTATGGAACACATAGTGAAAATCAGCTGAACAACACTCTATCATCAAATTGCACTTACCTCAAATATTTTTGCAGCAATTTAAAACAAATTGTAAATTTTGACTATTGCATCTGTTATTTCTAGCTGAACAGTTAACCTTTCAAATAAGTGAAATTTCCTTTTTGGGAATTGCAAAACCGAATCAGATAAAGCACAAATACAAATTAAATACTACAAAAAGTTAAACAAGTCACAAAGTGGTTAGCCAACCACCCACCTATGATGACAGGTTTCATTCTAAATACTGTGGCTTACTAGACTGCTCAAGCTCTGTATATGTATGTAGCACAAAATAGTTGTTCAGTTTAGGTTTATTTTCGTTACCAATGTTTTGAGTGTATTATTATTTACCTTATGGTTGTAGGTAGTACCATTTATTTTTGTAAAACTAAGTAAAGCTGATTACCTCGTACTTAAATAGTTTTAAAAACATTTTATCGGACACTTGACAAACTATGAATTGTTGCAATGAATGTATCTTCATTATATATTGAAAATATTGTTCAAACTGACTTTTAAGATTAAGTACTTGTAATTAAATTTTTAATTAAGATGAATCGATCACATTTAAACAAACATATGACCTGTATTATGTGCTGATCTCATTTGTATTGCCAAAGTTTTACTTGTAAAGTTTTAACATATAAATTTATGATCAAACTGACAGTTTCAAACAATTCATCTCAATGGGTACGAGGTAAAAGTGAAACATTCTGTCCAATGTTGTGTTGAGTTGTGTTATGTTTGTGTTATGGAAGATACAACGAGAAGTTATCGGTCTGTGCAGTGTTGTAGACCTATCGAGTAGTGTAGCCTGACTTGTACAGAACTGTAAACGGACTCTCATTGTAAACGGAGCCCCATAGACTACGACTACTATTATATATTATGTATCATTATATATATGACTACCTACCGTATAATGTTAAGTTAAGCATCCGATTGACCCCCTCTGTCCAGCGGAAGCGGCCGGCGACACTTGTTTTGTAAATATTTTAAAATATATAGCGGATAAGTAATTTAGAGCAGGAGGATAAAGCTGAAAATTAAACACTGTCGCATAAATATACAGAACTATTTTCCATTTTGCAAAACTAGGCCTAATATGTATTGTAAATATCTTAGTTAAAACTAGCTATAATTAGTTTCTCTATCGACTCTTTTTTAACTCGTTCGGGCCGATCCGAGGTGTTCCGACGTTTCTCTCGCGGCTGTCGAGGGCGAATATGAAATTAAGCAATATCGGTTTTGTAAAATTGTGATATTAAATTCTATATTTTTGTTTGATTATCTTATACCGATGTCTATCCGTATGTTATCGACACGGTGTTTGTTGAGTTGTCGAATACCGTCAGGTGAAAAAGATTTATCGCAACGCAGTCCCGAGGTGACCTGCAACGGTCGTCGCCGGCTCATCGACTGCACAACATTTTTAATCCCTAAAAAATAACTAAAAACATTGTTTTTCATACAAGTAACCGAGGACCTTCGTTTGTCACTAGATAAGGAAAATGAATTCTAACGCTTTCAGCAAATGTGCATCTCTTATTTATTATTTTTCCTAAGGAGTTATGATTGTGATTCGAGTTTTGTTTTGTTTGTAAAAGCTGTAATTATTAGATGATAATTGTATTTATTTTTGTGGTGAGTAGTAAATGGCTTTGGATATCGGGTGGTTTAGAGATTGTGAAAAAACTTTTGTTGAAGTTGAAGTCAACAACATTAATCGGGAGGGTTTAAAAGAAATACTGCCAAAATTATAATCAAACACTTGGGAAGGAGAGAGTTGAATCATTAATTTATTTTATTTTGGAATTTTAGAGTTTATCACGCACGACACTCCTGTTGTGTTAGGGCTAAGAAAATTTTCAATTTTAATATTACACTCTACCTAATTTTAAAAATGTTGATAGTATTAGTTGAGTCGAGGCTTTAATCTCTTCACCACCCAATACCCAAGGACTATCGGAACAAACTAGATGATTAAGTTGATTATGGTTGGGTCCACATTCGAGATTCTAAACAAAAGTGGCAAGTAAAGAATAAGTCAAGTAATGTGCAATTCAATGATATTGTTTTTATAAGTACAAACTACGTTTTATTAGAAGCTAGACACTGTTTTTGTAGATAATAATATATTTTATTTGTTGTAATTTGTGTATTTATCATTGTACTATTGTTTAAGTTTTGATACTTCAAGTTGTGTTCCCGTCATTTAATGTTACGTTTGCTTTTTGCTGTGGTTTTCACCAGTTTATTATTTTTTTACTTAGGGATTAAAAATCAATTAAATTTTGTTTAAATGTTTTTAGAGTTATAATAAAATTTTTCATATTCAAAAATAATTTTTGAAAAAAATCTTTATTATCAAAATCTTTAATTTTGCTCTATTATACAATTGCTTTTTGAAATGAGATGTGCAAACAATGATTGTTCAAGATAAACATTGAGTAAAACTCAGAAATATCTTTAATTGATATATTTTTTCTTATTATTTTAAAACCCATCAGATTACACCTATTATTACAGTATTGTCCCTCAAACCTGGACGAATGTGGATTGAAAGGTGTCCGGGTTTCTGAAAATTCCAGGCTATGGAGAAAGGAGTAAACATAAGAACAATTAAGAACAGGTTACGTTATTCCTATAAAAACATTTATTCACTTCATAATTACCAGGTTAACCGAGCCTCGCTCGTTGGTTTTAATTCACTTTTACTTTCTCCCCCTATACCATAGTATATGGAGAAAGTATTGTTCTCGTCAAAATTTTCGAATTTGAGTTGTTGGTGGATTTATCCATTTTGGTTCCCCCTGAGTCCAAAAAAGTGGTTTTCGGAGTGATGTCTGTGTGTGTGTGTGTGTGTGTGTGTGTGTGTGTGTGTGTGTGTCAGGATGTAAACAGAGCTAGAGGATGCCCTAATGGTCCGATTTTGGTGAAATTTGGTATGTAGGTCCAAACGCACAATAATTCAAGGCGTTTTTTTCATTTTTTTGAATTTTTTATTTTTAAGGGTAGTTTACCCCCAAAAACCCTCAAAAATCGTCAAAAATCCAAATTTCTCAAAAACGGCTCTAACGATTTTGATTAAAATTTTGTGGTTTGTTAAGCTTAAAATGGTGAATGAAATGACACCTCCCGCATCTCCGAGAAAATGCGCGTTCAAAAGTTATGAAGTAAAAAGTGTTTAAAAAATCAATTTTTTGAATTTTCAAAATAGCTGTTGTAAATTTTACTTACAGTATCACCATTAAATCAAGCTCAAAAAACTAAATAATCCAGTATTTTAAATTATTGCTCTACGTCAAGTGGTTGCGGAGAAAATTCAATTTTTCGTTTAGCTCTAAACGCAGTACGTTGTTAAAAGTCACAGACGCGCGTAGGGTCTCAAACGAGCGCTGCTCAGCTGGTAGCTATCCGACTGAGTCATCAAGACATTAATGTTTGGAGCTTTTAACACCTTTTTTTATATTGTTGGGAGAAAGTATGTGTCAGTTAACTGATACCGTTTATTGTTGTAGTGTGATGGTAATAAAGCTATTAAATTTCCACCAACCACCAACTATACCTCTTTACAGTTAACAGCTCTTTCAAAAAGACTGCTTAACATTAATGTTCTTTTTTCTTTGTGTATACCTTTAGTTGTTATTTGGTTACCAAAATAGCAACCCATAAGACCAGTATTCGATTTTTTTTGGGATTGAAGCTGTTTCTAAACTTATTTGTCGGCCAAAACTTAAGTGCAAAGTTTAAGCAAAATCTACCCAGTAGATTTAATTCCCTAACGTAAAAAATTTCTATTAAATTCCTGAAATCAGACCCCCTTAATTTGACTTAGTAAAACTCTTAATGTGCAATGGACTGGAAATAAAAATCTGATTGATGTTTAATACAATATTGATTACTTTTACCAGGTAAATTTTATCATAAATCGATCATGTTTGTTCTGTATTATTTTTGCGTGAGTCGGTGGCGTAGTGGTTAGCGCGCCGGACTTCGGGACCATGGCAGCGACGTCGTGGGTTTGAATCCGCGTTCTGCCAGTGACTTTTATCAGTACCTTTCACCTTGTACTGTAGCGGCTCACCCCCTTACTTTGTCTAATACGATCCACGCACAGATCAATAGTCTATGAGGACGGGGAAAAGTAAGGCAAAATGAGGCCCGCCAACCTCTTTAAAAAAAAAAAAATTTACAGGGTGTAAACCACAGCGAAATAAATTGCTTGACTATAATTGAGTTTAAGACTATTTTACACCTAGTATTAATATGAGAGAGATTTATTAATGTTTGTATTGTTTTTGATCTCATTTTTATTTTAAATGTGTATTTTATGAATGATTGCGTATGTGTATTACTTTACTGGCTTGAGTTTTCCCAGCGTTTCATTTGTAATTTAGCTAAATGGCCTACATAATGAATTTGGATTTTGTTTGTAAAGTCAGTTATTTATTTTCCATGTTTGATATGAGACAGGGAGGAGGAGAGGAATGTATAATAAACGAGCGTCATGTCATCGTTTAAGTGCTTCATTTTCCTTCGGCTTTATTACCCCTATGCATTGAAATATTTTAACGAATTTCCCTATATGGGGAATACAAACCACCATTCGTTCATTCGTTCAATGAAAAAAGTAACATGGTCCTGGGTTTAGGTATTACCATGGCAACTACCGTAATAGCGTATTCCCTATAGGGAAATTCGCTAAAAAGTGCACAGCTGCTACAATTTTCATCGGGGTATTTTGAGCATTTTTTACATTATTTTTATTGGGGGAGGGGCGAGATTTTCCGATGGTATTATGACTCTATGGAATAACCCTTCCTCTCTAATTTGAAATTCAAAATGTAATGAAATCTTTAATATCGTAATTTACTGAGAGAATTATTAATTTGATTTATAAATACATAACTTTTTGGCCAAATATATTCTTTGTCACTTACCGGTATACAAAAACAGACCATGGGAATTCCCTGTGTACACAGGATTGCTTCGAAAGGATTATTTTAAATCACAGTGCAAATGCATTGTGTCATGTAAGACTGTGTAAAATGTCGTAATAGATAAGACTGCAAAACTTATGAAGACTTGGGCTTTGGCGCCTAACGATTCTGGCCGCACATTTACGAGAATGACCAGAATATTTTTTAGTTTACTGTAGAATTGAAATAAGTTTATGACCCTGCATACACAAACCTTTGTGATTTAAGTTCAGACTAACTACGGCTATAACGTAGATTAGGCCTACCAGTAAGTAGAAGTGTCCTTTTGCTCTTTGATACTTAGAAGGTTGTCTTCAAACACACGAGAACTTACAAAACATATTCCTCCAAATACAATATATATTGTTTTATAACAAATGCAATGTATGTATTCAAGATGTTATTTATAAGACATTTATCAAAATAAATTGTACCACGAAGAGCGAAAAATAATAAATTCAGAAAACATTGAAGATGCCCAACTAGTGCTGCATTCTGGTGGAGGAGGAATCAACGAAAGATGGCAGCTAGAGCGCTCTAGCAGTGTTATGGCGAACCCATTGGTTGATTCATTGTCTATTTTATATTCTGGCCAGATCATGACCAATTGGAAGCGTTTGATTCTCAATACCATGATATAACACATTATATTCTATTTTGTAATGGTATATATTCTATTTTCCCATAAAGATTATGGGGTTGAGAGTATGTTGTTTTGCCGCCATACGAATTTTGTTGGTAAACACAATTTTAAACCCTACCTAGTGAATATACATAACAAATTTGATCAAGTTATGGTATATATTTTTTATTTTCCTCATAAACCCCATAGGGATGAGTACATAGATTTGCCACCAAACAGTTTTTTAAGCAAATATAATTAAAATCCTTCCTAATGCACATACCAAATTTTATCCAAATATGTCAATAAATAAGCAAAATAGAAGATGTTGATTTTCTTTAAGAATAATTTTAAGGATAGTTTTTGGATTTTCTCCATAACTGTTTTAGCTAAGTAAAATATCCAAAATACCAGATAGTTTTTTTTCGTAAGCTCTTTTAAATGGTTTAAGTTAAAATTGTTGATTTTTTTTAATTAGGGTGAAAAAAGCCAAAAAACCATTTTTTACCATTTTGAAACCTCATAAAACCCCGTTCCCAGGGTCCGTCAATCTGGTTCGCCAACTCATTCAATTAGATGATGGCTTACATCCCTGCACTAAATTTCATAAAAATTGGAGTTTCTGTTCAAAAGTTATTGTGTTCAGTCGCCTGTGTTTTTACTAATAAAGATGTTTATTTTATGTGAAATTGATTTATTTCCTTGTATCTATTCTTCTGTTTCTTCCTGTAAATGGGATTAAGAAACAGATTTTAAATGGATAGAAATACAAAGTTACAGAGTGAATATTTTCACTTCTTAAAAAATCTAAATAGATTTTTTTTTGTTGTTTATTGAATTTTCCTACAGGGAATACTCTATTACGGTAGTAGTAAGACGTAAGCCTGGGGCCATGTTGATTTCCGTTTTGATGTCCTCAGAGGCCAAAACCACCATTCATATGTATGTTTGTGCGTTTGCGTGGGTCCGTGAACAAAATAATTTTTGAACGGATCCTCCAATTTTGGAGAAATTTGTTACAGGGAAAAAGGGAGCATTTACTTGTAAGTACGCAAACCACAATGATCGGGCAAGGTTAACTAGGTTTTGGGTTTCAAAAGGGTCAAAAATGGTTTTTGAATTTTTTTTTTCTTTTTGTAAAATTCAACGATTTTGAATTAGACTATTTAAAGGAGCTTAAAAAACAATCTAGTAATAATTGTAGTTTACTAGTAATCTATTAATTTTAATCTTTGACGCAGCTTAAATGGTTATGGATAAAATCCATATCGGTACGTATTTTTTCTTATTTCATTCTTATGGAAAATCAACAAAACCATTAATTTTTCTTATTTATTGGTAGAAATTTGTTATGAAGTAAGAGTTTAACTTATATTTGCTTACAAAACGTATATGGTGCCAAAACTACAAACTTTTTCCCATGGTGTTTATGGGAGAAAAACATCAAAGTTTCCTAGGAAATTTGCTGAATACTTAGGTCTGCTGTGACGGGGGTATTTATTTAAATTATTGGGGGGCTGTCCCCTCTTACTCCCCGATATGGTACAGTGATACCCCTAATTTGCCTGATTTGCGATAGTAAAACATGATGTCACGTCACCAGTTCCGCTTTAGACCAGAGGCGACATGTAGGCCTATTCATAACTAGACCTTCTCTAGAGGAGCTAACTCTGTGTTTATATCTATTCAGATATAATTATTTTTTTATAATTTTACTTGATTGCTGTTTTTAACTAATTAATTTGTATTTGAATAGTTATAATTTAAAAATTAATAATCAATTTAGAATATTGTAAAATGTGTACAACTTGGTGAAATTTTGGATATTTTATTGTGTGAATCAACAATTAGATTTATAAATTCCTAACAATAACATATCACTGAATATATTTTTGTTGATTTCACAATAGCTGCCATTTGAAAGCCGTCTGCTGATTAAAAACACAGTGCAAACAAAAATATTTGAAAAATGCCAAATAAAAAATCTAAATAAAAATTATTGTAAACTTTATGAAGATCTGGGCTTTGTGACCAATCATTCTATTGGCACATTTCCAAAAACATTAGTCTGCAGGTGTTATACAAGGTCACCATCATCTCATCTCAGCCCGTCACGTCGTTGACAAGCCGTCAAACATCGCTCAGCCTCAGCCACTAGCGGCGCGCTGGCTTATAGTGAAACTTACAATAGTTTCCGGTCTTCTACCAAATATAATGACTAGGGATTATTTTAGCTGTTACTCTTTAATGTACCATGGTCAAATTGATATAATCACCTATGTAATGATGATAAGATTGTTATTTTATTAGGCCAGGAATTCGAAACTAGGTTAAGTCAACGATTCCTGGCCTTTCACATAATTACTTAAGCAAAAGCAATACAAAGTACAGACAATGGCAATAGTCACCACAAATGGAAATCAGTTTGGTTTTACATATTGACAATGTTGTTTTCAAACAGATGAGAACTTAGAATTTCATATTCCATTTAATACAACACTTTGTAAGATATTTATTATAAGTTTTACCTATAAATTCGTGATACAAATTTGTCAACCATTTTGTTACTAAAGTACCAGGGGGACCAAGCTTAAGCTCGGTAAAATTATTACTTTCGTTCTTACACAAAGCTCGTTTGCTCCGCTCACTCTCCTTCTTCCATTTTAAAGACGAGCTCGTTCGCTTCGCTCACTCGCCAAGCCGAAGGGTGCTGAACTTTGGTATAATTTTCTTAAACTACAGGTTAAAGATGTAACACATTGGTTTATATCTACAGTTATCAGCTGATTTTTGTTCAATTAATAAAATCTCCATAAGGATAACATGGAAACTTTGAAGGGCTCTGGAACGAAAACCGGATTTTCCCAGACATGGGACCAGTTCCAATCGATTTCTGGTGGATAAAACCCCCATATTCAATAAAAAAAAATCAAAAATCTTTGGAGCGAAAAAAAAGTTTGCCCGGACAAACGGAGCTTGTTTTAGAGTATAAGATAAATAAATAATAATAAGATAAGATAAGATAAGATAAATCAGAAGTTTGTTTATTTAATTTAATTTACTTTTGTAAATCCCTCAAAATTCTATAGGAGCATAAAAGTGCTGTAGAAGATATTGTGTCAGCAAGATTTTAAAATAGTATGGAATAAAAATAAAATTTAATCAATTAAAGAACAGTACATCAAATTATAATAGTTATTTATTCTAAAACATAATATATGGAAACAAAATACAAATAAGTATCATTAATACAAATTATAGAGTATTTTACAGTAAATTAATTCATCCTGAAAACCCCCCTTTTAGTTAATCATGGAGAAATATGGAGTTGGTTTACTTCAGTTAATGCAAATAATAATTTAAAGTTGTATTTAATGAATAGGAAATTTTTTTAACAACACAGGCTACTAAATGCAACCAATTAATGTATAATTAGATCGAAAAACTATTTATGATCCCTGAACAAAGTATTTCTTAACATTTTAGTCCACACCGCATCAAAAACAAATGCAATGTACACATTGCCAAAAGTCAAAATATATCTACAAAAACATAATATCACTTCATAAGTGAAAATTATATAAATTGCTTTTTATAAGTCTTGCTTTTTAATGTACAGATATTTTTCCAAAGAAAAAAATATCCGTAGTATAATTCAGTCATATTCAAATATTGTTTTCGGTGGCAAATGGGATTTAGTCTTACAAAGGTTGTTAGTTAACATATAAAAATGTGGAAACAGATTGAATATTCAGGTTAATGAATGTCTAAAAACACAAACCAGTTACATGAAATAAAGCATCAATTTTTATATAGTGCCTCAACGGCGGCGTGGAGCGCCTGACGGTCCGGGTAGGCAATCCAGACACACCACTCATGTTGCCTATCCGTCATTAGCAGGCGCTCCGCCCGGTAATGCGGATTTTAATATTCAGAGTCCCGCAACATTTGGACAAAATTTTACCAAGACATTATGAGGGAAGGGGGGAAGACAATAAGTAAATACTTAATATAAAATGGGTGTTATCTCGACTAGTTTTCCGCCATTCTGTCTGTATGTAAATTTTAATTGATCTATTATATATTCTTTTAAATTATTTGATATATAGAATTTAATCTTCGCAAAACCAAATCTGCAGTACTCTTTAATATTGGTCGAAAAAGACTCACCTTTATGACATTATAATATCTAAGTCCCTATGAATTTAAACGTTTCGTGTTATTAATTGTTTAATTAATATGCAAGAAAGTATTCTCAAAATTTTTAGTTCTGAGATGGACACCTTATTACAGAAGTTTAATCTTAGCTGTTCTATAGGTTTGATTTTCTTTTCATAGCCCCCTAGATATAAAAATATGAATGACATAAAGATTAATCTTTTTCGACCAATATCAAAGGCGTAGCGGATGTTTTAAATGTAACATTAGTCTTATGGGAACACAAATCTAAGGTGGGAATAAAAAATCAAGGGATTATAAATACTTCAGAGTTAAGTAAGTGGGAACTCGAATTCGGGAAAATGTTTATATTTCTAACTCTTATCGGGTATGCAAATGGTATCTGTATAAAACTTTCAAATGTAATGTCTAAAAAATTAATAATAAAAGATTAAATGTTTGATGAGTAAAAAATGTAATTAGCTAACCGAAATAATATTAAGATCTTTTTAAGGTTGAAACAAAAGAGAAAACACTTTCATTACAAAATCATACAAATTTAGATAGGTTGAGATTTTAAATGTATGTTTTTCTGAATAGTTATTCAAATTTCTCTATTTATCGTAATCTTTATTTTATTTTAGATGGATAAATTTTTGAAACTTCTTTGTACTTATTTAATAAACAGTACAAGATTAACCGAGCCTTGCTCGTTGATTTTAATTCAGTTTTGATATAGTGTCACTGTAAAGAGCTATTAAATTCCCCCAACAACCAACTATACCTCTTCACAATAAACAGCTGTTTCAAAAGTTTGCTTAACATTATGTTCCTTTATTTTTTGTATACCTTTCGTTGTTATTTCATCACAAAAATAGCAACCCATTTAAGACCAATGTTAAAAATTACGATTTTTAAACTTAAATTTAGACAAAATTACATTTTCCTATATTTGAGATCCTTTCTAAACATATTTTTGGGCTAAAACACTCTTAAATGCAAAGTATAAGCAAAATCTTGCCGCTAGATTTAGAGATCGTGGAACACACATCCCTTTAGACATTGCTCGTATATAGTATAGGATTTCAATTCAAGATTATAACAAAATAAGATTTTTCCTAGCATAGAGACCTATTTCTATACACATATTATTTTTATTCCAGAACTTAGTAATTTGCAAACTTTGAGAAAAATCGTTAGGTCTGTTTGAGATCCTTGTGCAAATATACATACATACAAATATACTTTACTCGTATAAACTCGTATTAGAGTATAGGAGAGATTGTATATCCATGAGACGAAATTTATTAAAAATACAATAAAACAGTTGTTAAAATACAATTGTAATAAACAATTTTATTTTTTTCCTCAACAATTAATTTATAAAAATAGATAGCAGTAATGTTTTGAAATATGTCACAACTAAACTTGTAGGCGTAACACATATCTGGAAACAAAGTCACCATGCCTACGTGCTACTAAAATTTGTTGTCAAGCATTGCTTTCTTCGAGTAACTGAGAGGTTAAGGTGCAAAGACAGAATAAATTCATTAATTGTTGCATAGACACTAAAAAGTACAACGGATTTTGAGACATGAGAAGGAATTCTTGCTCAATAAAAATTGCGGATTTGCAATTCTTTTGCTTGTCTGCCATAAATTGCACCACCATGATTTATCTAGCACTTCCTCTTCCTAAAGCTAAAGTCCAAGGAGCGATTTTCCCCCTACCACGACTCACTAAAATCTTGCCAGGCGCCCAAGAGAAGTATTTGTCAGCCGTTTCGTTGTTCGAAGGCATCTGTATGAGTTTGGGCATTGGTTTTGTAACTGCTGTGACCCTCTGTTGCAGTATCGGTGGATGTTTCACTTCTACCGGGCTGAATCTAGTGTCCGAGTTGAGCAAATAGTGAGGTTCGGGCGCCAGCTTCACAACCTCTCTCTTTTCATTTTCCCGATCTTCACCAACAGCAGCATTTACAGGGACGTGTTTTCCCCGGATGAGTGGAATCTTCAAAAACTGACAGCACTCGTCACAAATCAGATATGCCCACCTTTGAACGAAGCTCTTCGAACAGTTGACAACGTGATCTTCGTTGCAGTGGAAACCGCACGCGATGTTCGGCGCAAAGTTGTAAACGTCTGTTTCAAGTTTAGAGCTGGCGAACGACACGTTGGGCCAGTGGATGTTAGTGTCTCCTGTTCCGCTCAGGTTTGCGCAGGCGTTTTTCAACTCGAACAGAAGTTTGTCCAGCCGGTAGACGGGGAAGAGGTTGGGGTCGTCGTCGGTGGCCTCGCACAGCGTCCTCACCACGCTCCGCACGCAGCTGATGCTTGTGTTGAGGGCCACGTTGTCCGCCATGGTGTACAGGGGAGGGTAGACGTCGCCGCCGCCCCTGCCACCCTCCAGCACGGCCTTCACCCTCCTCCAGACCTCGTAGTAGCGCCGCTCCCCGCCCTTGGGCTCCAGCGGGATGTGGTGCACCTCCGCCGACCGCTGGACAGCGTCGTACCTGGTCAATGGTTGAAAAAACATCCTCCAGTTATATTCGTTAAATATGGCCGTATCTAAACACAAATTCCCACAAAAATACCTACCAATAAGTAGCTACGGCTAACAAGCCAGGTAGGGCTATTAAAACAACGAGTTTTATTAAATCAGCCAAAAACGGTATAAAAGTTTTGATTTTGGGTCTTTCATTGCATTTTGTATGATTGAATTAGTCAAAAATCACAAACATTGTACAATTTCTTTCTAATAAATAAACTATTATGCTCTGTTAGTTGGAAACCTATAAAGAGAGCATTATCGTGCGCTTCTTACTAAAGGGTTCTGGTGCAAGTGAATCATTCAGATGAATCACTCACCCTACAATAACTTTTTGAATCCCAAAACAACTAGGTGAATAATTAATTGTCAAAAGTAGTTTATTGTTGAAACTACCTTAGCCGTACTTGTGCCCTAGCGGGATCTCCTCCAGGAGAATCTTTCAGGTAAATCATTCTGGTCAAAAGAACTGGGTACATCCCAAAACTACTGGATGATTAATCAGTTGTCAGTAGTCACTACTCAGCCAATACCTGTACCCCAGTGGTATCTCCCCGGCGTCGACGATGGTGTGGTACACGTCGGTCACTCCCTCCGCCAGGCTGCACTCCTCCACTGCCAGCTCTGCCGGGTGGTAGCAGTCACCCCCTGGATTCTCCTTGATTGTAGTCACTACTCAGCACCTACCTGTACCCCAGCGGTATCTCCCCGGCGTCGACGATGGTGTGGTACACGTCGGCCACTCCCTCCGCCAGGCTGCACTCCGCCACTGCCAGTTCTGCCGCGTAGTAGCAGTCACCCTCTGGATTCTCCTTGATTGTAGTCACTACTCAGCACCTACCTGTACCCCAGCGGTATCTCCCCGGCGTCGACGATGGTGTGGTACACGTCGGTCACTCCCTCCGTCAGGCTGCACTCCGCCACTGCCAGCTCAGTCGGGTGGTAGCCCTGGATTCTCCTTGATTGTAGTCACTACTCAGCACCTACCTATACCCCAGCGGTATCTCCCCGGCGTCGACGATGGTGTGGTACACGTCGGTCACTCCCTCCGCCAGGCTGCACTCCGCCACTGCCAGCTCTGCCGGGTAGTAGCAGTCACCCTCTGGATTCTCCTTGATTGTAGTCACTACTCAGCACCTACCTGTACCCCAGCGGTATCTCCCTGGCGTCGACGATGGTGTGGTACACGTCGGTCACTCCCTCCGCCAGGCTGCACTCCGCCACTGCCAGCTCTGCCGGGTAGTAGCAGTCACCCTCTATATTCTCCTTGATTGTAGTCACTACTCAGCACCTACCTGTACCCCAGCGGTATCTCCCCGGCGTCGACGATGGTGTGGTACACGTCGGTCACTCCCTCCGCCAGGCTGCACTCCGCCACTGCCAGCTCCGCCGGGTAGTAGCAGTCACCCTCTGGATTCTCCTTATTGAAGAAGTAGTTCACGTGGATCAAATGGAACTTGAACTCGGCGAGTTTCTTACTACTGGAAAGTGACCTTATGGTGGATTCTATTTGCTTGTTCATCATCTCTTTTGCCTTCTCGATTTCCATTTTTCTCTTCTCCATGTCGTCGAAAGAGTTGCGCTGGTTTGTGAACTTCTTGGAAGTATCAGCTTTCTGTCTGGCCTTCTCCTCTTTCGCAATGTCTTCATACTTCTTCCTCGCCGTCCTGGACATTTCTTGCCACTCTGGACCGACTTTTTCCATCACGTCCTTTAGGCCATTTGGGAAACGCTCCCCGTTCTTTTCATAATGCAGCTTACGCTCCACCATAAAGAAGTAAAAGGCACTAACAGGTGGCTTCTTCTTGGAGGACATGTTGAACTTGAACAACTAGAAGAAAAACTTAAATAACAACTGAAAAATAAAAAATAAAAATAAACAAGTTAGTAAATATATATAATGGTAATGGAATGCGAACAAACATATGTTTTGTAATAATATATACATGCACAACTACAAATAAATATTATGTTAAGTAGGTAAAATATTTTTTTCAAGTCATACCTAAAACAATGTATATTTTTAAAACCACGGCGCAGTAAACTATGTAGTAAGCGAATTCCCAATAAAAATTAGCTATTTCTTCATTTTAACCATATATATTAGATCCTTTAGGTAGGTTGGTTGGATTTGAGGGTTTAAAAACAAATATAGGTTGGTTACTACCTAGTAAAGGTACATAGGGTTGTTAATATCTGGTGATTATGTTATCTTTCCTATAAAAACCTCATGGGGTTGTATGTAGATGTGCCGCCATATTGGTTTTGTAAGCAAATATAAAATAACACAAACGTTTTAAATTTACGTGCAAAATTTTATCAAGATATAAAAATAAAAAAGTTAGATAGTGAGGTATGCTAATTTCCTATAAGAACAACTTGGCAATTGAACTTATACAAGTGGTATAATACAATACAATTAATTGCATATGTACAAGTTATTACCACAATTGAAAGAAAAGATATAATGTTTTACGCTTAAAGGGTTTGTTTTATAATAGGTCTATCTATCCATTATCCAAACTATGTTTTTGTACTATATACATTCGAAAATAATCTTTATACTAAATTTTGTACTGTCGGAAAGTCGACAATCTAAACTATGTTGTAATTGACGAATTGATGAATGAGCCGGTCAAAGTCTGTTGGCAAGTTTGTTAGCGAATCAGTCAGACGAAGCGACTCTAATTAACCGCCGAGAATTCCCAACTCTGCTCGCAACCCTCGGCAAGTTGTTCTGCCAGTGAAAACAAACAGCAACAACTAGTGGCCAGCACAACTTTTGTTGTGGGCATTTCACGTTTCACTTCAACGGGGGAGAAAAAAAGAGGAAGAGAAGATGGAATTGGTCTCTCAATGTCACCAGCTACGTTGTAGTCTGATGTTGTAGCGACAGAAGGAGAATTGGGACCTATTATCTAAACATTTGGGAATAATGTTTTAGAGTTATGTTCCTATATAGTTATTTACCAGAGAGTCTTCTTAAAATATTGATCTATAAATTGGGTTGTTTAATTTAATTATGTAAAGAAGACGTGCTTTTATTGATCTCAGTATCGTAAAACTCAATCAATAAATTTACCATTGTTTTGAAATAGATTGTAATTGGTTCGATTGGGTTTGCAAGCTTGGCGTCAGCTGAACAAGATTTTGCTGTCAAAAAGCTGATTTAGAGAGAGCCAACGAAAGGCCCTCTCGCTCACTACACACCAGGCCGGAATACCCCCCACCACTCCTGTTAAAACGTCACACTACTATATAGTGCGCCAGCTGATTTGAAATGATGCAATTTTGATGCAATTCCCCTAATAACTAGGAATACGCTCCGATGTCCGTCCCGTACAAGAATTTTTTACTCACTTTTTGAGTTATTAGGTGACGCTTTTTATGTTTTTTTTTTTTTTTTACGGGAGAGCTAAGAAAAATGCATTACGCACCCAGGTGGCAAGCCTGTAGTGTGGGACCCCTAAAAACGGGTTTACCCACTAAAAAACCTCGCCTCTACTCTTTAGGATTCTAACCTGGAGTTTATCACATTACGTAGAGCTAGGCCTAAATTTGGCTTATGCCCGTGGGGCTCACTAGTTATCCAGCCACTCGATCAAGGGATCTGGGCCACTTCGCGGTCCAGATCATGTTTCTTTTCCAGGAGGATGCCCCGCACGAACTGTGATAAACAATCCCAGTTGCCCTCATCCTCCAAGATCTTTTGGCAGACCGATTCCACCGAAAATGCACAAAAAATTTGTGTGGCCTTCAGGCGGGACCCTTCCCAACGGGGGCAGCGGAAGAATGTGTGTTCCGCAACGTCGGGAACGCCCGAGCAATAAATAAAGAATTGGCCGCCGTTCCACCCATGGTTGGACGTGCTTGATAAGTCGCGCAGTCCATCGTCCTCGGGTGTCGTGCTCCCAGCTGTGTTGCCACTGCTGGAAGGTTCGGGAGCGCTCTGCTGTTCTTGCCGTGTCCTTGCCAATCTCGACTTGCCTCTGATAAACTGCCTTCCTCTCTCCTGCCAAGAGCTTGACAGGGATAACTCCGGCGACCAAAAGGACGGCAGGCTCGGACACTGTTCGGTAGGCGGAACACACCCCGAGCGCCGCTCAACGTTGAACCCGGGCGAGTCGCAACCTGTACTACTCTTTAAAGAGAGCGTCTGCCCACACCTCTGCTCCATAAAGAAGCACGAAGTGAAACGCGGACATCAACAGACGTCTTCTGCTGGATCATGGAACCCCGACATTGGCCATCAGCCTACTAAGGTAAGTGACTACCTTAGCGGCCTTGTCCGCCGTACGGAATATCTGATCCCTCCAGCTTAACTTTGTGTCCACCATAATCCCGAAGTACTTAGCAGCACGAATTGATTGGGCCACCTCCCTTCCCACTCGGAACAGAATGACGTTGTCTATCCTCTTCTTCGTAAGGATCACAATCTCCGTCTTACGGAGAGCAAGCGAGAGACCGTGATCGGACATCCATGTGTTGACCACATGCATGACTCGGTTTAACTTTAGTTGGGCCAGCTCAACGTTGCGTGCGACAATGAGAGCTGCGACATCATTGGCGTACCCAACCAAAGTGGTTTCCTCAGGCATCTCCGACCTCAGGAGACTGTCATAGGCAACATTCCAGAGATCCTCGCCGAGTATTGAATCTTGCGCGGCACCAGAAGTGACTTCCATCGTCCACGTTCCGTCCCTTGTGTCGTAAATAAGGCTTTGAGAGCGGAGATAATCCTCAATGAGTCGCAACAGATATACAGGAACGCGAAAGGTGTTGCGAAGCGCATCCAACATATCGACACACCTCGCCGAGTTAAAGGCATTCTTGACATAAGCATACGGTAACAAGCAGCACTACTCAGCGAGAGAAATGGTTGTGGCTCTCGACTCTCTTCACAGCTCTCCATGGACTTCGGTGATAGCGTCAATCGTTGACCGTCCCTTTCTGAAGCCATACTGACGGGGGCATGAGTCCCCGGCGAGTCAGTACAAGTCTTGCGGTTTTCCACAGGGAGCCGGAAACACCCCTTCTACCAAACAGGCGTTGTACATTCTCAACAACAAGTCAGCTTTAATTGAAAATACTTTCTTTAAAGCCTCGCTGGGAATCCCGTCCCCTTTAGGGAGTCTCTTTAGGGAGAGAACGGAGGTTTCCATCTCTTCGAATGTGAAGAGTGGAACGTCATCTAACCGTCCGAAGTCAACCGGCGTACATCCTAGGTCTAGCCTACAAATTAATACATACAAAGAATGATTTTAGCTAAGACCTCAAAACAAGCAAGTAACTTAATAATAATTATGCTTACAATATTAAAGGTAAATAGATTGTAGAGCGAAAAAAAACAATACAATTTAAAATCCATGATTAATTAATCAAAATTAATAAAAATCAAGTAATGTAAGTATTGTAGAATTACGCTTACTTAACACTTAATGCATATTTTGTTACCTGAGACATAGGCTACAATGGCACAACACATTCTAATTAGTTGTTCAATTTAAATCTTTCTCCCAAATAGATATTAGTTGTATCCCATAAATTAGTTAATCGCATACTTCCGTACGACACCAATTCATTCCACATCAAAATGCGTATCTTTTGGTAGACTATAATTTATAACTTCAACAAGTAAACATCAGTGTTAATCTATTTAATTTAACAAACAGGTCTGTCAAAATATCAATTAAATTTTATTTAAAAACGTAACATAACGGCGAGCAAATATAAACAAGAAAAGGTTATGTTATGTTGTTTTCAGAGCATACAGCGTCAACTCAGCTGCGATGGGGGAAAATAAACTGATCATAGCAACTACATCTACATTAGTCAAACCATGTAGCCTAAACAACTAAAGTTCTGTCAAAAATTGCGGAAAATAAGCTTTTTTAATACTTGAAAATAATTGCTCGATTATAGTTTATTACCTAGTTTAAAATACTTAAAATCTAACCAGAGAATTTCATTGAAATCAAATTAGTAATAAAAAAGCCTTTTGGGGGTCAAAAATTCACCTAAGAGAAATTTAAAGTCGATCTAAAAGAATTTTATACTCTATGTTCCATATAGTAAAAAATTCAATTACCATGAAATCCCCTAAAATAAACAAATATTTATTAAACTTCCACTTAAATCCCCGAAAGTTGTGTAATTTACCCACTAACACAATTAATGTATTGTGGTTTTGGCAACACCACTTCTGTGACGTCATTTCTCTGAGCACTCTGGCCTGGTGTGTAGTTTTCCTTGCTCCCTCGCACACACGCTCGTGGAATTACACATATTATAAGTTATATTACACAGTCCTGGAATACGTATATTCTGGTCATGATTAGTATTGCAACTATTCGTGTTTTGATTTACACAGTACTATTTAAAAATGTATTATTAATTTAAAATAAAGGATGTCTGAAGTACGTTTATAAAAACCAAACAAACTTATTACAGATATAAAAAATTATAAAATCGGTTTAACTGGAGTTTAATCTCTATGGCAATTGCTTTGGTTCAAATTTTTTAAGGGCTTCGTAAGCCACAGGACGATTGTACAAGTCTGCAAATCTACCCATCGTTCCTATTATTTCGGCACATAAATAGTCAAGATCGGTTCACTTATCTTGTTCAGTTATCACTTATCGGTTCGTTCTTGTTGTCAGTTAGTAATGGCTCAACCGTGCTTATAACGAATCCAATTTTAGATTTTAATATAACGGTTCAATTTCATTTAATTTTTTGTTTAAATCAGTGTGTGAACTGAAAGAGATCTTCCTGATATTATTATAAATGTTATTCCTTTTCCTACTTAAACTTGCCTTGTGAAGCTACTTCTTAGGGTTTAACAGCTAGTATATTCAAAAATATTTAATGAGTTAAACTGTTTCATTCTGCAAGTTAAACTTAATTTATACAGTTTAAAATGCTAAATATTTCCTCTCAGAACCTCTAATCGTAAAAATAATATAGTTTACCAAATATAGAAACTAAGGTTTTACAAACAAAGCACCGAAAGCAGTACGGTTGTTCAAACAACAAATGGTTAAAAATGTAAGGTACAGTAATATAAAATATATATATTTAAACTAAAATAAGTAATTAGTTGGGTTCGACAGTCTTAAAGGAATGAGAAAATTGGGAAAGATTAAAAGTTTCATTGAGTATTATAAAGAAGTTTTGAAATCTGAAAAGTAATTTATCTTGTGAAAGTCAATTACTGTACTTTTAGGATTAAACCTTTTATCTCATTGTAAGTCAGTAACATTAATGCAAGTTTGATGACATAAGTAAATATAAAATGAAAGTAAATAAGGTGAGAAAAACTACTTTTTTAATTGTTTAACTTTTTTGAAGACTTTTAATGGAATCAGTCGTAGTTTGGTCTCTCTTTAAGAAAAATCCCAAGTAAGAGATAGCCTGGTTGAGTGCAACAGAAGTTTACAATTCATTACTGTTTCAATCTCCGAGGTTGAGCTTATACTCACACAGACTGAGCGAGCTGTCGCTCTAATGGAATATAAACAGTAATTTCTAGGTCAATATTCCGAAAATATCTCAATTACAAAACGTGTTCGGGGCCATATTTCAGTCTCGTATAATTTATCTGACTGTATAAGGTGATTTACACAATTTAATTGTACAGAAATTAGGCCTATCATTAGTTACGGCTCATTGTTTAGTTATGGCTCAGGGTTATTCTTTTATGTTTATAGATGGGAAAATATGTTAAACTCGTGTCTTCAAAAGGCTTTGGTTTGGTGTTTAGTATTTAAGTAGTGTGCTATAGTATTTGCGATTAGATTTTTCTAATGGTTTCACTTCTTATTTTAAATAGTTTTTTAGCGAGTAGGTGGTAAACTACATAAAAAACTCATGTTAAGTTCTATGATCTATTTTTATTTTTAGATAAATAACATAGATATATGACTTCAGAGCCATTAGATTTTTATAACATTTACCTGGAAATCTCGTCAGAAGTATAACTCAACACTTTCTTCTTTACAACGAGGTTAAATAGATATAGAGTGCTCACCAGATAGGGAAAAGTGTCTCTTTTTTAATGGCGCCATGTTACCCACGATTCCCGCAGTTTTTTGTTTGGTAACCAGTTCTTTGTTTACACTATTTCCAACAGCAATTTACCATTTTACCCACACCTATCCGACGTTTCTATGGTAACCAACTTCAATAGGCTGCTCACCTGGCGCTCACAGACCATCAAATCAAACTAATTTAAAGACAAACAACAAATAAACATATGTTTTAAAAATATTATCAGTAATTTTTGAAGCTTGTAGAGCCCAATCAGAACAGCTAAAACTTGTAACCAAGGAAACGAGAGTAAAGTGTGGAATGGTTGCCAAGGAAACGGCGCGAATTATGGGTAAAATGGCACAAATCAAAAAGGGACACAAAATTAACACGTGATGAGCACTCTATATCTATTTAACCTCGTTGGTTCTATATACTCATAACCAGCCGTAACATGTCATGATTTGCAATGCCAACCTGAGAAATTTTTTGACCTTCTGGTGTGGCTCGTTCGTTGCGCTCACTCGTTGTAAGTCTATATCATTGACTATATACAATAACGTGAGGGGACTTATCATAATACAGGCATGTTTGAAACCTATTAACGGTGATGCAATCTTCTACATGAAGCACAAGTGACATCTGATAAGTTAATCAGTATTACCACTCTTCTTAACCAAGGATGAAACATTTATACCTGAAGGAAAGCTATGTTTATGCTGTGGTAAAATGTTTTTGCAGCACTAAAAATAATACAGCTGAATTCGTTGATCACAATGCCTCTGGCGCGGCGTACACGGACCTTCCAAATTTTGGATTAAAACAAGAAGCATTAGATGAGAAGATTCACGTTAGTGAATATAGTCAATGATAGTATCCTCTTTTTTACTACCAATCGTCCCTCAATACTCTAAATGAGAACTTTCCTCGATACTTAAAATGGGGACAGCTGTTTAAAGAATTACAAAGAAACAGTCTTTTGCCATATGTTGTTTTTATAAACCACTTAGATAAAAAACTCTCAAAACAACCTGCCTGGTTGTATATGCAACCTGGTTGGTATATACAGTGTGTTCATTTTTTTATGCTCACCATTGGGATCTCCCAAACTATAAAAGTTACAGCAAAGGTCATATTAGCAAAGTAGTGCGGAATTATAAGCTGAACAAAATGATGTGTAAAAATCCCAGATATTTCTACTGGTTCATTCGCTGTGCTCGAAAAACTGTTTTTTGCTCAAAACTTCTTTTGCCTTTAATTTTGTTATTTGTTGAAATACAAAAAAACTTTTTAGATAAAACTTTACTGAAATTTTACGTAAATTCTGAATATTAAAACTAAATTTTTTTACTTCAAACGGTTTTTGAGATATTTTAGACAAGTTGATTATTTTTAATGCAAATATGTATTTTTTTCATCATCATAAAAAAGAAATATTTTTTATGATCACAAAAATACCAAATATGGCATATTTATTTATCATAATAATTATTTAATTATAAAAAATGTGATTAATAAGCAACCCTGAAATGATAATAATGAGGATGCTTCTAAAATGCGGTGCAACAATGGTGTAAATCTGCTGTTTTTCATTTTGTGTTTCATATTTTGTTGCTTACATTGTTGATCAGCTGTTTACCGGCATCCCATGTAACAGCTGATTTACACATTTTATGGGAACCGCGGATGCCGGTAAACAGCTGATCAACAATGTAAGCAACAAAATATGAAACACAAAATGAAAAACAGCTGATTTACACCATTGTTGCACCACATGCTAGAAGCATCCTCATTATTATCATTTCAGGGTTGCTTATTAATCAAATTTTTTATAATTAAATAATTATTATGATAAATAAATATGCCATATTTGGTATTTTCGTGATCAGAAAAATTATTTATTTTTTATGACGATGAAAAAATACATACTTGCATTAAAAATAATCAACTTGTCTAAAATATCTCAAAAACCGTTTGAAGTAAAAAAAATTTTGTTTTAATATTCAGAATCTACGTAAAATTTCAGTAAAGTTTTATTTAAAAAGTTTTTTTGTATTTCAACAAATAACAAAGTTATAGGCAAAAGAAGTTTTGAGCAAAAAACAGTTTTTCGAGCACAGCGAACGAACCAGTAGAAATATCTGGGATTTTTACACATCATTTTGTTCAGCTTATAATTCCGCACTACATTGCTGATTTGACCTTTGCTGTAACTTTTATAGTCTGAGCGATCCCAATGGTGAGCATAAAAAAATGAACACACTGTATATTTACTATAATCTTATCTTTGTAAAAAAAACACATAGTTTCATTTCAAGAAGTTTCCACTATTCATAATCATAACACAAGACAAAAAGCGAATTTAATTAGACCTAGTGTAAGACTGCATAAGTATTTTAAGAGTCATAGTTACCATCAATTGTTACTTTATAATAAACTACCAACTACCTACTTTATAATAACATTGTAAAATTGTTACCATTTAAGCGGTTTTGTACAGTCATTAGTGATTGGCTTAAAGCCAAAGCTTTCTATTCTACAGAAGAATATTTGAACACAATGGACTTCAAAGAAATTGTGAACATGTAAATATTTCTGTATTTTACATTAACTATTTGACGAAACCTATTGTAACTTGCTTATTTAATGGCCAATAAATCTTCTTGATTCTTGATTCTTGATTCTTGCCGTTCTATGATGGTAGGGTATGGGTTGTATCCTATGTCCGTCTACTTGTTCCAAGCTACCTCCCCACCAATTTTCAGCCAAATCGGTTTAGTCGTTCTTGAGTTATAAATAAATATAGTGTAACTAACACGAGTTTCTCTTTTATATATGTTAATTTACACAAAATAATTTTATCATTGATGATTTTAGGCCAATTAATTTTAACACAAGTAATGATACTATACATTTATTTGGTTTAAATTATAAGCACTTTTCTCTCTAAAATGTTTACAGTTTTACCTCGCCCAAATCGAAATGTTTATGTATACAGGGACAATGGCCTTTGTTGTAAGCAGGATGCCCCGGGGGATTTAACGGTCAAAAGCTTTTATGTCAACCTGGAAAAAACGTTGCTCTTTTGCAATTGTCCATGCAATGTTTAAGCTCTGTCGTATCTGGTTGAATATTGTTTAAAACAATTAAAGAGTCACAGATATATTTATTATACGCGGATATTTCCAAGAAATATTAAATTTTATCAGAATTCGTATTAAAATCAATTTTTTTACTCTTAATATTAACATAGTGATGTTTAATGGGTATGTATACAAACGAAGTTCCCATGAGTTATAATAGTATTTAGGCAATCTTTTTTTATATTTTGTTGATATATTTTTTAACACAGTTTCAACCAAGGTCAAGTGATCAAATACGTCAAGATCCATAAATAAAAGTTTCTATTATTAATAAATATTGAACGCCCATTCAGGCCATTATGTCATTTTTGTTCCAACAAAATTTAATGGGCTCGATCTTAGCATCGACTATATAGAACGCTCTTATACTTCTACAGTGAATGATCTTATTCTCTTTCACCCGAATAACATAGTCCTTCTTAAGTGGGAGCAGTGCACCCGATTTGGAGCATTAATTATTATTATTATTTTTTTTTTTTTACCAGGTAACCATAGGTTGATAAAAATACTGCAGTTGGCTGCTGAAATACCACAAATTTTACCCCTTACTTTTAGCGCCTGTTAAAGTTCATTCAGCCCACCTAGATATAACCACTTACATTTCAACAATGCAGTTCGAACATTACTTCTCGAATCCATATCTACATACCTTAACAAACAAGTCACAAAATACATTGTGATGTCACCAATACTTACAAATTGTTGCGTTTATTTTACAGGGAATTCTGAGTGTTAACCTTCACATCCTACACTAAACCTTTCGCCCATAATATAGAGTATTAAAACTATTTCATTATTTTATTTTTAAATCTAATTTTTATCGAGTCCTACATTCCTCACAGCTATTTTACCCCGCCGAATCGACTACTATGCCAGTGAAAGTTCACGTAATCAAGTGCGTAATAGTAAGCAATGCTGTTTATGAAATTAAATTAGCTAAGTTTCTCAATTCCTTGACAAATTCAGTATCAATGGTTAATCTTAAGTTAAAGTCTATATGAACATAAGATAATTCAAACTAAAAACCATATTGTCAACATAAAAACAATATACGCATTAAAATCTGAAAGTAAGTGAGCGAGTGGGCGGGAGACAGAGTGCAGTAAAGAGCTTCTATGTTGTGAATAATATATGGGACCCGCTTACGACTCGACAACTCCAGTTTTAAATAGCTATATCGCTACCATGTATCGTAACAGGACGATGCACTGCCGTCCCGAAATTCCTTCAAGTTTGTCGCCCTCCAACTTCGATGCTCCCACCACCCGTGGTATATTTGCTCTGAAGGACATTTTCGATGTAGTTCTAACACTCAGGAATCTAGTCTACCTGAGCCCGAATGCCGCCTCGCTAAGCCTCGTCGAAGCGAGTTTTATAGCTTCAGAGGTTTACCTGAATCGTGCTTTAAAATTCACTAATTAAGATAGATATTGGATCTTAAATTTTTCTAAAAGTCAAAAGACGGATCTCGTCTTCTCTGGTTTTAGAATTTGTTAGTAAAATTTCTAATTTTAGCGATAACTGCCTAAAATCATCTATTTTTCTCGATGCAAATGCAAGGTTTTTTAGAATCGTGTTATCTTCTGCTGAATGTAGCCTACGTTTTTGTATTCATTGAGCTATAACTAGGGTGTCATATTAAAGAAGAAAATCTGCACTAAATTTCCATTGTCAAACTTTGGTAATTATTTCGTGAAAACTAATAGAAAACTTCAGTTAAGAATCGAGAAAAACAAATGATTTTAGACAGTTATAGCCGAAATTAGAAAAACGTTATTAAAATATTATAAAACCAAGGAAGACGAGATCCGTCTTTTTATTTTTAGAAAGAGTTAAGAGCCAATCTCTATCTTAATTGGTTTATGGTTTAATTGGAGGCGGCATTCGGTAACGTCGTTCGTGCTCAGGTAGAGCGGAGCCTTAAAACCGATAATTGGCACTAACCATCTATATAGGTTTATGAAGATTGTCAGAAAAGTGAAGATTTTTTCAGGTATCCTTTTGTTAATTGTTAACCCAGCCATTTGTCCGGTTAACGGTTCATTTGTTTTTTTTTGTTTTCCATTTAAATAAATTAAATTTTCCTGATAACAGAATAACAGGAAAGAGAAAGATTACTATGGACATTTTAGTAATCGTTAATGTGGGAGGAATCTGACAAGTTTTGAACATTACAATATTTTACTGATCTTTTTTTTGTGAAATAGATGTATATTCAATTTTTTCATAACTTAAACATGAAAGTAAAATAGTGAAAAAACTATTATTAAATTAGTCTTAAGTCAATCGAGCCACTTACATTGTAGTCACCATGAGAAATTTTGAGTGAAACAAAATGAAAATGTCTTAAACTCTGATCTCTTGGTCTAATCGATTTACAAATAGAATTAGGGAAACTTTAATTAATATTTCAAAGGGAAATGGCCATAACACATCACTTTAATAATATCCAGTTTTAGATTAAATTTCAATATCAACGATACTCACAAAAGATAACAAAAAACAACTGAAACTAATCCTAGTGCAGCCTGTCTGGAGGCGACCATCTACGAGCCACTTTTAGAAAACAGTAATAAAAAACAGTTGGTGAGAAAAGGAAAGTAATTGTAGGATATTCCGCAGGCGTCCCTGACGGAACGGAAGAATCGGGGAAGATTAAGCAAGATCAAAAAGCGTGAAATTAAAAGAGATATGACGACGGAATTGATGTCAGCCGCGGAAATAACTTGCTTTCCCCGCTCTTTCGACCGGGTGGAAAAAGAGTGGGTTTAAAATATTACAACATTTTAGGTTTTCATAGTTTATTTTTTATTGTGATAAACAGGTTACATGGTGTACGAGTAGTCATTGTAATATATATTTAATTGATTATAAGCTTTGCCGGATTGTAATCTGTGGGATTGTAAAAAAATCATCTAGTAAAATATACAGCTGCATGTTTGATTCACCGACTTACTTATATGACTCACTGACTCATTTATATCTTATATTTATTATTTATCAATAGTGTTATTTATATTAATTATTTAAATCTATTTTAACTTCATTGTTTGTATGTATGTATTTTGCTTTAACTGCTATAAACATTATTAAAGAAGATTATTTAACTGATCTCAATAATGAATAACATGTGGACACAAAGTAATGGAGTAGTTTTAAAGCAATATATTATATATGTAATACATCAAAATCTATTCCCTAAAACAAGCACTGTTTGTACGAGAAAATTTTCTCTCTCTATAAGGATTTTGGAATTTTTGTTGAATATGGGGTTTTGGCCGCGAGAAATCGATTGGATCTGGTCCCATGGCTGGGAAAAATCTGGTTTCGTCCTGGAGCTCAAAGATAGTGTTTTTATTATTTAAAAATAGAGCGACCACAGATCTCACATTAAACTGCAACAATAAATAACTCATTTGACAAATTTTCCTCCCTTTTGATAAATTGTAATACAGTAAATGTCTCACCATCGTTTATCTTTTATGTGAATATCTTTATGAAACTTATTGGATCGTACATAAATTTCTAAACATGTAAGTTTGTAAACCTATACTAACTTACGTATTAATGTTTTCGCAAGGCGTGTAAATAATGTATGCTTACGCAGTTTCGACTGTATCACATAAGTAGTACACACAGTTCAGTACCTATATTTTATTATAGAAATTTATAGAAATTATAGAAATTTTTAATAAATAAAATTCTAGCAATTGGTTTATGACCAGAATTACAGAGGTTGAGGAATACTTTTATCTTACCGTAATTTAAAATTTGTAAACAAGAAGTTAAAACAAGAGTTATTTAAGTTTATTTAAATTTCATCGGAAAAAGACGCCGCGTCTTCAAAAGACTCTCAAGGCTTATGCATAATAGATATACTGTATTGCTCTTCTTCCGTCACAGAAAGAAACATTTCCCTTAGCGTTATGAGGGTATACTTTACTACAGACTTATAAAATTAGATTATTTACCAGCAAAAGTTTTTTTTTCAATAAACACATTAGTTAAATGTCGATTTGAAATTTTGATTCTGTCACTTTGACCATTGTCTGATCCTATGGACGTGTTTACCTTCTTTCAATGTACATTAAACATACTTTTTTTCTGACTATATGAAGTGTGTATTTTTGTCATAACAACGCTCAACCATATTTAACTTTTTGGGTCCAGATCAACTGAAATTTTTGTCGAATTTCGATCAGGAGGCGATTTATAGTCAATATTAATAATTAATGTAAATACTATTATATAATTAAATATAATATTTTCTTCGGGACTATTAACAATTTAAGTAATAATGTAAAATATTTTTATATAACTTTAGTATATTCCTCATTTAGAAAACCAAATATTTGTTTATTAAACAATAACAGCTATTGGAAATTCGCTAAGTACGCAGGTCTGCTGCCACAGGGGTAATTAACACATCTCCTTAAACATCTTTAAACATTGGATAAAATTGAGGTAAATAAACATGACACATCGGAGCGTAATTTGTTTTTAATTTAGGTGTGGGTAATTAATACCGACACATTAATAATTTCGAAAAATACTAGTCATAATCGAAACTAGCAGTTGTTTTTAATGTAGTAAAATAAAAAAATATATCTTTAATTTACGGAAAAATAAATCATGTTTGAAAAATGAGAAAAAGAGAGGCAATAGAGCGACGTTAGTCACCGATGGGAGCGCGGGGAGTTCTCTTAAACAGCTTTTAACGTCAACGTAAACAAATGTTATTCGCATGGTAAATAAATGCTCTACTATAATATGAAGAGGCCTGAAGCGATGCATTTACATTTAATCTCAAAATTTACTGGTTACATTTGTTTAACTCAAAATATAGTGGGTATATTTTATTTCAAATTTATATCAAGAGTATTTTAGGCCTACATATAAAAAAATAATTTGGAAACAGTGTTAACAACAGGAAAATATTTTGATAATTTAGTGAAAAAGATGTTAAAAATTAATTAGTTTTGCTGTAATGTTAACTGAGAAACGAAATAGTTTTAATTTTATTGAGGTTTGTTATTCTGTATGTGTATCTTTTGCGTCGTGATGAAAAGTAGGCTACCGTTCATAATTTGTACCGATAGTGATTTTCCGGTACTTGCTCAAGCTATTCCCGTCCTCGGTTTCGCCTCGGACGTGAAACTTGAGCGGAGTACCGGAAAGTACTTTCGTTACTTGTAATGAAACATACTATTTTACAACCGTCCCTAAAGAGATAAATTTGGAAAGAGTGGAAAGAGACCTCCGGCTTTTCAACTAAACCGTTAGTTAACAAACTAGAATAATATGTACTACATCTCTAGGACTATGGGGCTGTCGCAAAGAAGATGAAATATTTAATACCATTTGCTTGTCTATTTCTGATCTATTTAAACCCTATGGCTTAAAATCATAAACTACGATTGAAAGAGATAAACTGATTTAAGTCGTCAAATATTTATAATTAGTACGTCGAACTATAATAAAGATAAAAAGATCAACTTAACGTTAGTTGTTCGTTGTCAAAGTGTATTTCATGGACCAATAAATATTCCGATATTCGGTTGTAGGAGGAGAGTTCCTCTCGGAGTTTGTCTAATCAATGGGATGGAAGGCTTTATACCCTCGCACAACTATTCAACTTGTGCAGTTACTTTGGAACTCCATTTCCCCAAACTTGTGTTCAACTCCAAGTACCTTATAGATATTCTCGAAGGTAATGAATCCCATATAGATTTTAAATTTGTGGAACTCTAGAGTTTTGCATGTTAACGCATGGACATAAAAATGTAATTTGCACGACGCAACTATGAAATAATCCTAAGTATAGGTATATCTGAAATTTTTATTTTACAAATATGACGAAAAAGCTCCCGTCACAGCAGATCTGCTCAATCAAAGAATATTTAACTGTTGTTATCGATTAACAAGAAATATTTATTTAGTGATATAAATGGGTGACATATTAGAGTGGTTTAAAAATCCAATTAATAATCTGCCCAATTAGGTATCAAATATTTCACTACATTAGGCTATATGTTTAAATAGATTTTTTATATTTTATATCTCATATATAAATTAAACATGCTACTATTAGAAATATATATGTTATCCTATACTCTTATACGAGCAATGTTTGCTTGTTTGCTTGTTTGCTTGCTTGCACAATTATCTCAAAAACGGCTCCGACGATTTCCTTCAAATTTTGGAATAAACTTAGTTTTACCTTAAAAATACGATTGAGATGGGTCTCGCCCCCAGGAAAAATCTAATTTTGCTAAAAATTAAAGTTTAAAATTACAAAATTTTAACATTGGGCTTATGGGTTGCCATGTTGGCAACGAATTAACAACATATAAACAAGAAGTACATTCACAACTTCAAAAAGAAATGTAACAGCTGTTTATGTACTGCATATTAAATGTCAATAAAGTTTATTCTGATATTTAAATTTACTAATATTTCACCGAGCAACGCTCGGTCCTCCTGGTATTGTGTTATTAATATATGATATACGTGTAAATGTTATACATGTTAATGTCTCCATTAGAATAACATGCGAAACAGTTTTGAATTTTCTCCCATACTAGTTTAGCTAGGGTTATGTTTTAAAATAATTAACTGTTTTGATTTTTAAGTTCTTTTTGTGATTTATGTTTAAATTGAACTATTGAGACGTATTACCGATTTACGTTGTCGGAGATGAAAAAGTTCCCCCCTAGAGTCTTCTTTGGGTCTGGTAAAAGAGGGCTTGATACAGTTTCATGTTCCCAGAACGTATATTGAGGAGATCAGCTGTTGCGAGTAAACAGCAAAGTTTGTTATTGTTTTTGCTCTCAATATATTTTCAGTTTTAAATAATTTTAATTAGTTTTTCTACGTGTTTAAGTGT
>CM061537.1:15730711-15877590 GCA_030545055.2 Neoaliturus tenellus | reverse complement strand
AGATGCCAGAACGTGTCTTTTAAAAGCCCACCTATTAACAGCTTGAGATAACTAGATTATGTTCTAGGGAAGTCTTAGTGGCCAAAAGAGAATAATTTGGATATACAACAGTTTGTTTTCCATTAGTGTCTCTCAAATTCCGTATGCATTAGCTAAGCACACAAGTTCGACCTGTATTAATTAGAGTTGATTACTGTTGATTGCTTAGTTGGTGGCCAAATATTGATTTTGAATACAGAACTTGAGTACTGTATTCGAAAATGTAGTATAAATACCTTGTTGTAGTTGAGATTCCACAGAATTCCCCATTTTCCTATTATAATGAATTCCGCGATCTATTTAACATTATTGAAACTAAACACGGTTCTCCTTGCGCTTGTACAAATGATAACATATTTATGTAAACTAACATGTCGATTGGTTAATTTTTTAGATGTTACATTTACAAGTATCAAAGAGCAGGGTAAACGTATTTACAACATTCTCGGAAGGGAAAAGGATATTAAAAGCTTGTGATTGGTTACGTAATTTGAAATATTAAGTATCTGTTATTATTTTTATTTTATATTAAAATGAAATAAACGTGAATATTAATTAAATATTTATTTTTATTTTAACTCGCTGTTAACAATTTTTTTGGATAATCACTGAGATTAGCTAATGTGTGTTTTAATTTCAGGTAATCAGTGGCCAGTTTTTATTACGTGAGTTGACGTAGGTAAGTTTGTTATTGTATTGTACTCAAACATCTTGGTTAAGTAGCTCTAAATTTTTCGAGTAAATAGAATGGTAGAGACGTTAGGTCATATTTTGGTAAATATACTGAAATATTTTTGAAATTGAGAGAAAACTTGGTGTTCATGGGGTCAAATTTGATCGATGATTTAAAACTGTGTTGAACCAACTAATCAGTCATCCGATATTCATAAATAATGCAAAACTTAATTAAGTAATTAAATGATATGTTTTGTTTCAAATATATCTATATATTTAAAACAGTAAGATAAAAAATACCTTTGGACACGTCTAAGATTTTTACTCGGCCGATTTGCACGCATTTCGCTCCAAATAAAAGCTAAGCTTACTTTGATGTCTTCTCACTTTCATAAATTACAAAAATCAACATTACAAAACCTTTGCAATTAATTTATTTTACATGATTTCAATCAGCTGGTTGTATTACACACGAGGTATTTTGTCTAAAAACATTAGAAAAGCAAATGCTCAAGAAGAATTTGGTTTATTATGGCCTAAGTACCTAAAAATGTACATAATTATAATGAATTATTATTTAAATGAAAAGAGAAAAATAATAGTCAGTTTTATACTATTTAAACTGTACAATTTTATTCCTAATACAGTAAGTACCTGAAATTTATATTACGAGCTCAAACCCATAGAGACACTAAGGGCTCATATGTGAAATAATGTATTAGCAGAACTTAAGTGTAAGTTTGTTTATCTTCCGTTCCTGAAATTTAAATTTTGCATAGTTTTATCATCGAGATGGAACCTCTAAACAGACATTTTAGACCAGGGGCCCTATTTAAAAAAAAGTGAAATATTAAAATATGTATATGTTTTTGTATGTAGTCTTACTTAATGTTTATTTCATATTATATAATTATGATATGAAATTGACATGAAGTATAAAATTGTATCCACATTGGATAAAATAAAGATGTGCTGGAAAAAATAAAGATTTCTTATTCCTTTATAGTTAGCAAATAATTAAATTTGGTGTTTACCGTCTATATTTTAAGTTACATAACCACGTAAAGATGATCAATTGAAAGGAAATAGCAATTAAAAAGTACATTCGCCTAGAGCACTCGATCACAACAGATGGAGCTGTTTCCGTATAGTATCGACGGGCAACGACTCGTTAAATATAATTACAAAGATACTTTCATTTCTTGAAACCTATATTATGTAACAATTCAAGACATTGTACTTCGCAACTCTTGGACTTGCAAATAAATTTTAATAAAAGTTCATCTCTCGTAAATGAGTTCTGTTTGTTTAAACGCCCGGAGTGAGCACCATTAGACATGTTGCCAAGGAAATAAACATGTCTGTGGAAAAGCGAAGATGCGCCGACTGTGCCTACGTAATGACCAGCCCTGGCTAGATTGAACGCCGCTGACTCTACAGGCCCTGCCACGGTCCGTCTGTCGTCCTCCTCGGCAACTCTCCCTGTAAACGTTTCATTTTAAAAATTAGTTGAAATGCGTTTGTCGAATAGTGTATAAAATAATTTATTACGAATTTAGCAGACACGGTAAATCTATATTGTTGTAGTTCTACAACTCAGAAATGGCCAAGTTTCAAAATTTTTATTTATTATGCGCCTAAAACGAAAATTTTTAGGTTTTTTTTAGAAGAGTGTACTACATGAACATTTTTTATGTAGCCACAAAAATAATGGACCCAATCCGTTTCATGTTTTCGACTTCGTCCTTGAATAGCAACTCGATTTTTAGGCCGGCAAAACGCAATTTCTGGTTCTTGTTACGAAATATGTTACCAGTAATTATTCTCGATTGTTTATGAAAACGAACCTGCCCTTAGGCTGGACATTTACTTGCACTAATCGCTAAGTTGACCACCTGAGTTTCATCAAGTTGTTTTTACAGGCTTTTCTTGGTGCCCGCTGAGACTCAAGTGTTTAATGAAGGATTGGCGGGTATGACGTTGTCCGGGGGGGGGGGTGACGTCTGGCGGGGGTTGGTGAAGATAAAGCCTTTCAGCCCCTGATTCATTAGTGCCTCTGAAATTAAATATTCCGTTTACTTTGGAGTTCTTTTAAACGTTTTCCTGTTTCGGATTAATGTCTGCTAAATTAGGAAATTGTCTTTTCTATATCTTGAAATGTCTCTATGTCCGAGGCATAGAATATTTTGACATTAAAACGTTTAACACATTAATGTCATTTGAACTTCGAACGAGGAAAATATTTGTTAATGAAGATATGAGCAGGATAGTATTTTTTATGGAGAGTAACTTATGAACCTACCATATCGTCAACTAGAGTTATTATGAATAACAATATATGGATATATATATATAAAGAGTATATTAATATTCTTAAGATGAAATCAACAGGCAAACACATATATTTAGGCCTAGAAAATAAATAACAGAATTACTAAACAGTTCTTTTTCAAAATTTAAAATCATGCAATAAACTTTTAGGTTACATAAGGTTAATAAAATATCAGTAACATCATAAAAGCTTCTTTGTATCAAATTTAGTACCACAAGAGCTCCAGAGATTAGCTATTATGTATGTCTCTTCCCATTCCCAAACAAAAACATTTTTAATAGTCTCTCTAAAAAAAAAGTCCACTCCATCCATATTAAAACACATTTTATAAAGTGATTTTTTACTCTGTTGATTAGTCGATATAAACATCGCCTCCACCAGTGACGTCACACATTGTGTTTACAAGCTGAGCTGATCTGAGTGGCTGACGGCGACTTGGCCTCTGTTGATTGGTCGATATAAACATCGCCTCCGCTAGTGACGTCACACATTGTGTTTACAAGATGAAACATGTTCTGCGCCTCCGTTGACAATAAGTAGTTGGTCCCCGACTCGGAATAAATTTCTCATGACTACCATATCCATGTGCATCCATGTTATGGAGTAAATGCTTTTATATAAAAAAATATTATAAAATTTGAGGACTTTTGAAAAAATAATAGGTATATTTAAATTCGCTCATAACATCCGCGTACTCCAAGAATGCTCGGTGTCCCAGACCTCTCGTATATACACCCATTTTAAAATTTATATTATGACAAAAATAATAATTTGTTATGGAAAATCATTTAATGTAAGAGCCTGAGACACTTTATGCGGGAACATTTTTGTTTAACCAAAATATTTCAGAAATAATGGATGTACAAATTTGCCCTTTGTTATTCTAATGGAGAAAAAATTGAACTTCCACCACCATAATCTCCCAAACCTTTTGGATTAGGAGTACAAATTAAATTATAAATTTGTCTTAAAATTAGTGTAGGCCTACCATCCAAAAATTCCATAAAAAGTGGGTGGTTGTATTTCAAATTGATGACTTCCGGTCTGGATAGGATACTTCCGTAAAACCTGTACATTTAAATCAGTGTCAATCGATAGAGCGTAGCCTGTTTACATAATAATACACTTTGTTTTTAAGAATTTTTCCTATATTTGCCAATTCTTGTATTCTAATGCTAATGCTAAAAGGACATTTGGTGCTTTTCTTTTTTAGTTTCTATGCGTGTTATTGTTTGAATTTGAAAAATGATTCGGTTGAGTTTTTGCATTAATAAATGTTATTTTTACATAGAATTTTACTAAACATATTTTTATCGGTTTATTTGGTAGGCTGAAGGTTTTTGCTTCCTCGGCGTCTCATAATCACATTCCATTTTTGACTGGACATAACATTTCATTCAAATCACATACACATCCATCCCTACGGCCGTGGCATGTTTGTATGATTCGGAAAATCCCGTAATAAAACTAAATACCCAAAGGATCGACAGAGAATGCGAGGTTGTTTATCAAAACCTTTTATTCAGATTTAAAGCACACAGCGCAGTTGAAGCCGATACCTCAATATTGAGCTGGACAGGTTGAATGTCAATCATTCCCGCTCAAAGACAGTCGACCAGCCAGATCGGTTTTTAATTGAAATGTAATTTCGTGTACCCGACATCGCCGTCGTGTCAATCCATGTCAAAACGACCCAGGCTCGTGCGGACCTTTTGTTTTAGGAATAAAAACATTTTCCTCCCGTTCATAATGGGAAAATTTTAATACTTTAAAATACAGACCATCTTTCAGGTTAAATTTTACTGTATATTTAGTAAATAGGATCAAAGGACATATTTTAAATGCGTTGGTCCATCAACTCACTAACCTTAATATAGATACTTCTAAAATAAATGGGATGCAATTTTGAATACTTAATAAAATTGACTATGCGAACATAAATATAGTTGGCACCACTGAATTCTGAGATTTAATTATTTTTATTACCCTGTATTGTAAAATTTATGTTTCACTGTCGTCAGTTAAATTGTGGAACAACTTAAAATTTTCTATAAACAAAGATGGATGGTTAGAGGTATCCCAAAAGCATGGCTCTCTAGATGCCCGAATTGACTCCAGGCGATTTTTTTTCTGGGGATGTATGAAAAACCTGGTATATTTTCTAAAGATTCGTGATTTTGTTCATTTAAATGAAAGGATTTATAAGATAGCAGCATTGATTACAAGAGTCAGCCACACAGCGCATGTACTGAGATTGTCCCTAATATGTCTGCGGAGCCATAGGTAGCGGAGAAATTGAAATGTACCAAATGTATCTGGGTAAAGCTGTTTTAATAAGAATTCTAATGAGTATTTTGAATGTACTCTGTACGGTTCTCTTCAAATTTAATGTTAAAAATTGAGCATTCATTTGGGGAAACCCTGTATAATGTATAAAAACTTAAGGGTCGATTTCGAAGCTTGTGGCTGGTCGACAAACCTTTTACAATATGATGATATGGAGGGTAAATCGAACTAACCTAACTAAACCATACAGATGGTCCATTACCCGGGTTGACAATCTCTCTATATATTGTTTTATTAAGATACTAACTAGTTAAGGTCAATAGGCTGTAAAACGTCAAATTACCGTATTCATCTTACATCATCTTACACGTTATTTTAAGTCGCAGGAATTTATTTTATTTTATTTTTTTATGAAATTAGTAATTGGATGATGACACCTTTTTCGTGACACACTTATGTTGTTTTTAATATTTATTAAGAATTGAGGTTGTTTGACGATCAACTATTTAATTTATAATTCAACTAGTGCACGTGTTGCTCGACATCGAGCAATTTTTTTTTATACAATACAAAAGTTACATTCTGTTCTGAATCAATGACTTCCGACCAATCCAATGTTGTAAATATCAGTGATCACCAAAAACTACAGCTGTACGTTAACAGATGTTTAAAATGCTCAAGCCAATCCCGATGTTACTCTATTGGGTAATTTCGAATTTAATTTGTGGATAGCGCCCTTATTTTACGTCTGATTCTCATCAATATTTAGAGGAAACAACTTCAGACCAAGCCCTATCCAATGACACCAAAAACTTGAAAATCGGTTGAGAATTACAGGAGGAGTTCTCAACTCAAAAAAAACCCTAAGTGCATTAAATAACTTAAGATATTTAAAATACATGGACTCTTTAAAGTCAAATGGGGCGAAGCACATTGAACTGAGAGTGACAAATTATTCCATGACTTTTACAGAGAATTCCCTTTAATTTGACACCTCAATAATCAAAATCGGTTCATAAACAAAAGAATTTTGCTTCTCACAAGAAATTCCTTACGGAATTAGTAAGATAGATTTCCCTCAATTGAAGTCGACAACCAGAACCTTTTTCCTCAGCTTGAGAATACTATGTGGTCAATACCATTCTGTAGTGAATTTTACTTAAATTAGAAAACCTCAATATATAGAGTAACGCTCAAAACAGCCATTAGGAAATTTTCATTATAATTCTAATGACAAAAAAAGTAGGTATTGGAATAATTAGTTTGTTTGAAAACTCCAAATAAATCTGAAACGTATTTTAACTCTTGGTAGTAAAACTGAAGGAAAGTGCAATGGAAACTCTAGTTACGATATTTCTTGGAATCCCAGTGGCAAGTTTTTATTGCCAGGAAACAATCTATTCGTTTCCCCAAGTTTATAGACGGGGACCTTTACCTGAAGTGGTCATCCGGCCAAGTTTACGTTCTCTGCAATGCTCGACCCTTTCAAGAATCCGTTTTACATCTCTGCAGCTTTTTCATCGAGTCTTTAAGATAAGAAATAAAGTCTTTCAAGTAATCCTTTTAATAAAATACATATTCTTTTATAGATAAGTGAAGTACATTGCTTATATTTGTAATGATATTTTTCAGTTATAAGTGGTATTGTTAGTACTAAACATAGGATTTACTAAATATTTTTACAATTGTGATGAATATAAGAAGTTCTGTTAAAGGCGGAAAATAGTTGTGTGTTTTAATAAAAAAAATTGCTTTGTGAAAATAGATGTCTGTTGATATTTTGCTAATTTTTTAACAACTGTCAATCATTTATACAAGTTGAGAATGTAATTTTATAGTGCTGGTTCTTAACAAATGTACCCATTTTGCAAGGTAGGTGATATGAAACTTGCTATAACTAGCTAAACAATTACAATTATCTTGACGAACCAACTTTAAATCCTAAGCTAATCTCCCTTATGTAAATTTCAAGTGGAGGAATTTTTTTAACTTTACCTCAGGTTAAATTATCTTGAAATAATATACTTGTAGGCACTCCTATCAATTGACAACCAATGTTAAAATGAGTGACATAAACAAAAATATACCTTTAAAGTTACTTAACTCTTGTATTTATAAGAAATATTATATCCTGTTATTTCCCAAATGAAACAAATTTCTCCGAGAAGCACTCTTGTAGTAACGGAACGTAGGGGAGGTGAGAGAGAGATGGAGACACAATCACTGTGTTTACTCTCTCATTTCATTAGGAGCGACGAGGCGCTAACGAACCCTGGGAGTTGTCATCCTAGCTGACTCCGGCTCACCCGTGGAAGAGAAGGGAGTTACTTTCTTGGAAACTATCTTTTGTCCATCAATTCATTAAGTTAAGCACCAAAATTACTTTTTACTTTATTACGTGAAAATTATGTTACTATAAGGCCTGCACTGTCTGAACATTTTCAAAGTCAAGTGTTATATCAACGCTTTGTTAATTTACCTCTAGAACTCGCTCATTTATCGAAATTTGTAAAAAATTTAACTTGGGCTGGATCCAATAATGTTAAAATAGTGTATATTATAATTGAAACATTTGCTCTCGCTGATTTGTGAGTATTTAATGATTCAATAAATGTTCCATAAGATTATTATTGCAACTTTGAAAGCCTGTAGGTGGTAGCTGTGGCAGCCGATGGTATTTGGTGATTCTGCTCATCTACAGTACGTTAACTATCTAAATTTATGCGCGGAATTCTCCTACGATGCACACAAGCTTAAAAAAATAGATTGAAAGAAACGTGCTTGCCTATTAATATACAGATTCATGTATGAAATCAGACGATAGTTATTTGTTCGATAGAAACAGTGTTGTTTTTTGTGTTTTCAGAACAAGTAGGCCTACACCACGAACCAAGCAAGCACTTAGCTCAAGTTTTTTTCACAAGCTCAGAGCTCTTGCCTAGCATATAGACAGTTTCTCAGTTGCCTGAATTGCAACGGATGTATTTTTAGACGTAAAATATAGAATCAATGGCTTATGTCTTAGAACCATAGGCGTCATTTCAGGGGCAGTGGGCTTTCCACTGTACGGGTGTTTCTTGGCGACCCCGGGGTACCTGAGCCAAGCTGTGAGACCCTCTTCACAGTTCTTCCGGAGCTAAGGCCATTCTTCTCATCTTTCAGGTCTTACCTCACCGTCTTTATTCTTTCCTGAGCTAACCTTGCTCACCTTCTTTTTATTTTCGACCCCGAATCAAGGGTGTCTTTCCACCTTCTTTCGACCGGCGCATGCTGGGGGGTCCTGGGAGTGTCCCTGTTGTGTTGCAGGGACTGATGTGTGCCTCGCACTGCCGATGGTCTCCTCCAGTGTGTCGTCAGAAGCCAGCCGCTTCGGACCTTAGTCAGGGAGTGCGGCATGGATGCAGGGATCGGACTCTGCATTGCCACGGTGCGACCCCCAGCACGTCCGGCACCTTGTGTGTATCGGTGCTGGGCAAACGGTGGTTCGGGCCCCAGAGTACTGGGGTAGGGGTGTCTTATCTCCTACGGGGGGTAGACCTCCGAGGGTGCACCCGCTCTCGGCCAATGAACGGGCCGCCCCTTGCCGCACGATGCGCTGGTGACATGAAAGCATGGATTTTATCAACCGAAATACGAAGAACGTAAAGGAGAATGAGCAAGCCGCTTTTAGGCGAAGCTCTATTGTGCAGAGGTCTCCGACCTCGAAGACTGGGACGCCGACAGGGGGAATTAAAACCTCCCCCCCACCGGCACCGTTCAAGACGGTAAGTGACGCCGGATCGTCGTCCGAGCCTGAAAAGGAGAAAGTGGGGGTCAATTTAGCGATGAAGGTGACCGAGGCAGAAACCTCAAAAGCCAGGCTCGATGGAATACCTCCCAGGAAGAGCCCTCTTCGTGCGGCATTCTAGCTGCAAATGCTTCGGCAGCAGCAGGACGATGCCCACGAGGAAAAAGACTCATGTCTGAAGAAGATGAAAGCTCTTTTGAAGGAGATGGCCAAGGCCCTCTTAATTCAAAAGAACGTAAACAAGGCCATAAAAGAGGGGATTCCGAAACTCGTAGAAGAGATCGAGGAATGCCGGAAAATCAGGCTCAAGGCAGTGAAACAGGAGCGCGATGTCACGAACCGAGTCATCTCTGCTTCGTCTCAATCTCATCTGGCTGAGTCCCAGACTCAAGCCAGAAAGCGAAAGAAGAGGAAGAGCGGTTCATCGTCGGGAAGCCCTGAGCTCGGGGAGTTGGACTTGGCGCCGAGGCCGGTTTTTGTCACTGCATCATCGCAGACATCTCCTGTCCCGGCTGCTCATTCCATCCCGGGCGCTGTCGTTGTTCCAGCGGCTACTCCTGCAGAGGTTCCTGCTCCGGCGTCTAATCCTGCCTTGGCAGCAAACTCTGCTTCGACACCTTTGGGGGGCTGGAAGACGCGCCTGTCTAAGAAAGAAAGGAGGAGGCAGAAGCAAGCGGAGGCAGCTTCGAAAAGTGCGTCGAGGGTGGTGCGGACGCAAGTCTCAAACCCGGTTGGGGAGGCCTCTGGCAAGTCTGTCAGAAAGCCTAAACAACCCAGGCCTAAGAAGCCCAGGACGGAGGCAATCTTGATCAAGCGCTTAGGGGGGCGATCTTTTGCCGATGTTCTGGGTCAGATTAGATCGCAGGCCAAACCGGAAGAGACCGACACCGTTATCAAGTCTATTCGGCGAACCCAGAACGGGGATGTCCTCCTCGAACTGGGGAAGTCGAGTGACAAGATCGGTTTTGCCGCTTCCCTCAAGACTGCACTTGGGGACAAAGGCTCAATCAAGGCCCTAGAACCGAAGTGTTCGGTCGAGATTCGGGACCTTGATGCCCTCTCCACCGAAGAGGAGGTGACCCGTGCGATCCAGGTGGCACTCCCGGAGATACCGGCTGATGGAGTGAGGGTATGGCTGACTAAGCCCAACAGAAGTCAACTCCGGATGGCTGTTGCTGAGATGAGCGAAAAGCACGCCAATAAGCTGCTTAGCCTTCAGCACCTCAGAGTCGGTTGGGTCAGTTGCAGGCTCAAACGGAGGGTGGTAGTTTCGAGATGCTTCCGCTGTCTCGGTTTCGGCCACTCCTCCCGAAACTGTAACGGGCCCGACAGGAGTGCCAACTGCTTCCAGTGTGGAGGCCAGGGCCACAAACGCAAGGAATGTTCCTCGAGCCCGCTCTCCACCTTCCATCATGGAGGGCGCCACCATGGGGAGGATCGTCGCTGCGTTGTTTCCTGAACATCCACAGCGACCGCCGTTTGACTTCGGACGGGTAGAGGACGTCCCACTCTTCACTTTCGAGGAGCTGGAAACCTCCGTTCTCTCCCTGAAGAGCAACAAGGCTCCTGGGCCGGATGGGATTCCCAGTGAGGCTTTAAAGAAAGTATTTTCAATCAACGCTGACTTGTTGTTGAGAATGTACAATGCCTGTTTGGTAGAAGGGGTGTTTCCGGCTCCCTGGAAAACAGCCAGGCTTGTACTGATCAGCAAGGGCAAAGGTGATTCCGAGCTGCCGTCGTCCCACAGGCCTCTCTGCATGTTGGACACGGCTGGGAAGCTGTTCGAGAAGCTGATCCGTTCCCGCCTGACTTCTGCCGTTTAAGCTGCCGGGGACTTATGTCCCCGTCAGTACGGCTTCAGAAAGGGACGGTCAACGATCGACGCTGTCACCGAAGTCCAGAGAGCTGTGGAGAGAGCCGAGAGTCACAACCATTTCTCTCGCCGAGTGGTGCTTCTTGTTATCAAACAAGAAGGTTGTTCTTGTGGTTGTTCTTGTTCTTGGTGTTGTGCTTCTTGTGGTGTTCTTGTTATCTTGTTACTCTTGATGTCAAGAATGCCTTCAACTCGGCGAGGTGGGTCGATATGTTGGATGCGCTTCGCAACACCTTTCGCGTTCCTGCATATCAGTTGCGGATCATCGAGGACTATCTACGCTCTCGAAGCCTGATTTATGACACGAGGGACAGAACGCGGACGATGGAAATCACTTCTGGTGCCGCGCAAGGGTCAATACTCGGCCCGGATCTCTGGAACGTTGCCCATGACAGCCTCCTGAGGTCCGAGATGCCTGAGGAAACCACTTTGGTTGGGTACGCCGATGACGTTGCAGCTCTCATTGCTCCACGCAGCGTTGAGCTGGCCCAACTGAAGTTGAACCGAGTTATGCGGGTGGTCAACACCTGGATGTCAGATTACGGTGTCTCGCTTGCTCTCAGTAAGACGGAAATTGTGATCCTTACGAAGAAGAGGATCGACACCGTCGTCCCATTTCGAGTGGGAAGGGAGGTGGTCACATCAACCCGTGCCGCCAAATACCTCGGGGTTATGGTGGACACCAAGTCAAGCTGGAGGGATCAGATCTTCCGTACGTCGGACAAGGCCGCTAAGGTAGTCACTTACCTTAGTAGGCTGATGGCCAATGTCGGGGGTCCCCGATCCAGCAGAAGACGTCTGTTGATGTCCGCGGTCCAGTCCGTGCTCCTTTACGGGGCAGAGGTGTGGGCAGGAGCTCTAGATAAGGAGTGCTACAGGTTGCGACTCACCCGGGTTCAGCGTCAAGCTGCGCTCCGGGTGTGTTCCGCCTACCGGACAGTGTCCGAGCCTGCCGTCCTGGTGGTCGCCGGAGTCATCCCTGTCAAGCTCTTGGCAGGGGAGAGGAAAGCGATTTATCAGAGACAAGGCGAGATAGGCAAGGACACGGCAAGAACAGAAGAGCGCTCCCGAACCTTCCAGCAGTGGCAACACAGCTGGGAGCACGATACCCGAGGACGATTGACTGCGCGGCTCATCGAGCAGGTCCAACCATGGGTGGAAAGGCGGCATTTCGAGGTGGACTACTACCTCACGCAGTTCCTGACAGGTCACGGCTATTTCAAGTCGTACCTGAACCGGATGGGCAAGACTGGTTCACCGGATTGCATCTACTGCCCGGGCATTCCCGATGACGCGGAACACACCTTCTTCTGCTGTTTGCGTTGGGAAAGGCCCCGCCTGGAGGTCACAAGAAAACTCGGTGTTTTTTCGGTGGACACGGTCTGCCAAAAGATTATGGAGGATGAGGGCAACTGGGATTGTTTGTCACAGTTCGTCCGGGGCATCCTCCTGGAAAAGAAAACCGATTTGGACCATGAAGTAGCCCAGATCCCGTGACCGAACGGCTGGATAAGGAGCGAGCCCCATGGGCGTAAGCCAAATTTAGGCCTAGCCTGACGTAATGTGATAAACAATTCCAGGTTAGATTCCTAAAGAGTAGAGGAGGTTTTTTAGTAGTGGGTAACCCCGTTTTTTAGGGGAGCCCCACACTACACTCTGGCCACCTGTGTGCGTAATGCATTTTTCCGCCTCTCCCTCAAAAAAAAAAAAAAAAAAAAAATATAGGCGTCATTTGGGGCGTGCAAGGGAGACAGTTACAGGGCCGCCCCGAGGGTAATAGGCGCCGGGGGCGAAGTTTTGATTTGCGCCCCTAAATTAATTTATTGACCTCACTTGTGAAATGTAATGTTGAATTACAGTTGGAAACATTAAATTAGGTGCATAATCAATGCAGCACTTTCAATACAATTTTTTAACTCTGTTAGTTTGAATAAACTAATTAAAAAAATAATTTGTACTATAAAGCTTTGTTGACAAAACCATTTGTTGTCAAGTCATGGCCAGGGTCTGGGACGAAAAAAGTGAGCACTCAAGCCCCTCTTTCAGTGCGTAAGATCAGCTTGCCCGTAGGCCTACATGCAGCGATGCTATCATGATTCACTTCCACTTGCTTTGTAAAAAAAGGTTTATAGTTAATTAGTCACTACTCGTTGCCGACTTATAAAAAAATATTTTTGCCGATTTGGGGTGCCTTTTTTTATTTTGAAGTAATCAACAAAATTATTACTGAACGATTTCTTTCCCAAATATTTATTGATGCAGTTATTTACAATTTTTGTGGAGTGTTTGAGTCTTTATAAAATGGGTATTTCCCCTCGGCCGAGGCGCCCGGGCGGTCTCCCTGGTCACGCCGCCCTCGGTGGCGGGGGGGGGGGGGGGGAGAGGGGGGATTGGACAGTTGACGTCCAATAATATTGAATAATAGTAAAAAATTCAAATTATTAATATAAAAATAATTATAAATAGAAAGTTATGACTTGATGACAAGTTATGACTTATTTGTTGCTTGCTTTTGTTAAAGCACAATAGTACTAATATGGAGGAGGTCTCATTCGAGGCAAAATATATTCATAAAACAATCTTGCCCCCCCCCATTAATAAAACGCTGAATTTACGCTAGGCCTACTGCTTAGGACTTAATAACCCTACAATATTACTTAATAACATATACAAGTATTGTTTTGCTAAAACATTTACCACCCGAACGGTTTTAAAACGCAAAGGAAATGCCGTCTCTATTGGCAGGAGTCTCGAGAGAGATGGCTGAGCCAACAAGGACAGAAGAGAGGCGGACAAAGACAGAGATGTTTGTCCTTATCTCACTCGTTATCAACGGACCACTGGACCGACTGACTCTATCCACATATCCGCTGCGTGTGTCCATTGTATACACTGTTCAATTGGTTTCTTTTGTATACATGATTCTATTTACCTGGACCCTTAACCGTAAATATCTCTATACATTACATCTTCGTAGATTTTCGTAAATACGCTGGTATTCCGGTACCGCGCTAGAGTGTCGCTTTATGTTTCGCCATATTTCACGATCTCTTTCAAACATTGCTAAGATCTCTTCCAGCTACAAATTATTTAATAAAAAGTCCACAGGGAAAATCTTAGTTATTATATCAGACCCAGAGTTATTATATCAGGCCCAGGTAATATTCTGTAAACAGCTATTCCAGCTAAAACCTTTATGCCAAGTAAATATTACATCTCTAATAAACTGTCATAAATAATGCATATTAATTAATAATGTATTTTTTGTGGTTTTAACTATAAACTGTAATTTCTGACTGGTACCCAGCAAACTTTCACCATTGACGTGGAGGTGGGGGGCTGGTTTGGGTTAATAATGACTATTAAAATTTCAAACTGACAAAACATAGTCGCCCTTCTTATCATAAATTTTCTAAGAATATAGGTTGTATTACCTTTTTCCGTCAGCAGTTCTAAACTTGAAACATCACACTTATGTTGACATATGTTTCGGTTTAACTAAACCATTATCAAAACACAGTACACTTGCAGATTCAAATGTTCGTTGTCAAAAGTTAAAATAAAATAATTTACATGATTTAAAATAATTATTTTATTTTAACTTTTGACAACGACCATTTGGATCTGCAAGTGTACTGTGTTTTGATAATGGTTTAGTTAAACCGAAACATATGTCAACATAAGTGTGATGTTTCAAGTTTAGAACTGCTGACGGAAAAAGGTAATACAACCTATATTCTTATAATATTGCAGATCTGGGGCTATACAAAATGAATTTTAATAAATTTTCTTGTCTTCCCTTTAAGTCTTTAGCAAGAGCTATCAATAGACGATATTTTAAAATAATCTCCGCTCCCCCTTTTAACTTCTTCAGATGTTTACGGATATTAATGTTGAGAAGTCCAAACTTTTCGCTGACAAGTAAGTGTAGTAAGACACAAATTTATCTATTTCTGTTTAAAATAAAAACCGACGTTCTCTTTTGCAATGTTGTATGGCAGCAACAAATTATGGTATAACAAAACGATCTTCTTTATTGTAAAAGTCATTTTTAGGCCGGATGTAATTTCTTATTCCTTGATGAAAATGCTTAATAGAAATATAAAACGGATTCTTGAAAGGGTCGAGCATTGCAGAGGACGTAAACTTGGCCGGATGACCATTTCAGGTAAAGGTCCCCGTCTATAAACTTGGGGAAACGAATAGATTGTTTCCTGGCAATAAAAACTTGCCACTGGATTCCAAGAAATATCGTAACTAGAGTTATCTTAGGATTTTCCTTTAGTTTTACTGTCGAGAGTTAAATAACGTTTTAGGTTTTTGGAGCTCAAAAATAAGAAAAAAAATCATTCTAAGTCTTTGTTTATTATAACATTGATTATAAGTTAAAAATTATTTATAAACTTCCTGAACATTGGTTAATGCATATTTAATAATATCCTGAAAATATTTGCAAATCCTTGGGAAGTGTTACTTAAAAAATCGTCAATTGTATTTAAAGCTTTGAACCAAGCACAAGTTTCTCATTTTTGTGCTTAAAATATGTCGTTTACCCTCTTGATATAAATGAAAGTTTTTATTAAAATACCTTTGTTTGTTCATTAAACCGCTTCGATCTGTAACATGTTCCACCAATTCGATGTTTGTAGGAAGATCTTTTCAATTGTTAACGATTGGCATTCACCCAGGCCATGCCGTCTTGCATGTAAGGGGGCCATGCAGATTCGAGGGTCGTGTTTGTTTTGGAATGTTTGTTTTTACGTGAGTTTTGTCTCGGGATATTTGTGGTTGGTTTGCTGATTTGATGAATTTCACATTTGTTTGATGTTGGTTGGTTGTTTATGCTGAGCTTGAACAGACGAGCTGTTCATCAGGTGTTTGTATTTTACAACTCTTGTATGAAGTGATTTTAATTTTGATGAAAATTTGATCTGTTTAAAAATTTTTATTTGTTCCTTATAGGCCTACAGTTAGTTATGTATGCACAATACTTTTTCAAACGAGTGTGCAATGAGTTTAGTTTCATACATAAAATTCGATCAAGTCTAAATAGTTAGAGGTATAATGACTACGGAACTGTGTTGCTTTACTCACTGAATTCTTTTAGGAAAGCTTTACATAATGAAGTCATAATTTCATCTTGTTTTTCTCCTCCCCCCTTGAGCGTTGTGTGTTTATCTAATGATCCAATCCACAAAATAACAAAACGTTTAATGATATTTATTTAGTTTTGGAACGATTTAGGAATATTATATTTTGTAGAATAGACAGACATTTTTGCCCTGTTTGCATATTAGACTCAATTCATACATTGGTCTACACAATTACATACATTCATTATTATTATTGCTGCTCGTAAAAATAGAAATTGGTATGCAGTGATCCAGTGCAATACAAACTTTACTTGATACGAGCTGTATTTTTTTAATACGTTCTCGTATTTTCTTCTTTAAAGAATACTATATTTCTCGTGTAATTTTCAATAATACGCTAAATAATTAAGTTGAATAAATAAGTTACCGAATATTGTTCAGACACCTTTCATGACATCTCTTAAATACTATGTAAAATAAATTTGTGGTGGTTATAATGATAAAAAAACTATCTTCGTTGTTTTTTATATACGGTAGTTTTTAATATTTTCTGAAATATCTATGTTTAAACATAATTATTACGTCCAGAACAGAATGTATTTCCGTTTAAGTAACCAAACTCATTGATTAGGTTAGGAACATTCAATGTCGAATTTCCAAGCCATTTTACTGTTTAGTATCTTACACATAATTTTTAATTTAATTGTTATTATATTAAAAAACATAAATTAAAAGTTAAAGACATTCTATTTTTGAAATGAATAACTTTTTTTAATTAAACACAATTCTTTTGTAATTGATGCTTTAATTTCCCCCTAAAAAATAATAGTCATACTATAAGTGAATTAACCTTTTGTAGTTACATAAAAGGAAATATCGGTTTTATATTTTATTTTTCCTTCTAAATATTCTCCGAATAGATGATCCAATGAGCCAATATTTGCCATCTGGAATGGAGGCAAAAAATAGGATTCTAAACGATTCTAGAATTTCTTCGAAGAATTTATGACGTTTTCTATGTGTTTGTTCTGGAGTGGTACTTCAAATTTTATTGTTTATTTTTTGCCTCTTGTAGCAATATATCAATGCCTTTCCTAGACTGTTTGTTCTAAACGTTTTTACCTTGTAGAATACAGTTTTTTACTACCGATAGTTTAATAATTATTTCTTTAAACACACGTGATCTCAAATACTTAATACGTAATCTTTCTTTAAATACGTGATATTTCATATAAACCAATGTGTTACATTACATCTTTAACCTGTTGATTGTCACATTACAGTATACTGAATCAATGCTTTCATTTTCAAAATATTTAATTACTTAGGTTAGCCTACTGTACATATAAGTCATTTATTTACCCATATTACTGCTAACAGCATAAAAATTCTTAATTTCGAACAACTAGAACGCTAGTGAAATAAAAATAAATGATGAGTTAAAGTTTCAAATCGTATTATCCTGAGATACTTTAACCAGTACAAAGTCAACACCGGGCGTTGTACAGTCGGGGTACATTTCGGTGATGATACACAAAGACAACAGAGTTACTGGCCAACTTTGCTTTTATCCCCGCTGTCGTAGTAAGGAACACCGGGGGGGGGGGGGGAGGGGTGGATCATAATGTGACCACGTTACCTTATACAGGGTGTGTCGTTATATACGACGTGGTTCTCGACGGAAAAGTTATTGTTTCACAAGCTAATAACTATATGGCACCAATTTAGTTGTAGAAGAATGGAAACCAATTTAGTAGACTAGCCTTTATCAGGGCTATCCTAAACAAGCTTAGGCCTGTTGACGCAGGGAAATAACGACGGTCAGAGAATGGATATCTGTTGATCAAGAACTGTTTCTGTACAGCACTAGTATGTATGCACTTAAATTGTGTAACTTTTTTTATTTTTAGCAGTTGCATCCTATCTTGTTGTTGTTTATTTATTTCCAGCTTATTACACCATTTTAAACAAACACGATGTGCATAAATTACCATATCTTCTACTATATATTTATTAAATACCACTTACTCGCGTGTCAGATAATCGTCAGAATGAAGGAAAAAATGAATCTAAAAAACTATAAGGTCTGAAATTTTGAGTGGTCTGTTTGTTCATATAGGTGCTCGATGAAAAAAGTTCTTTGCACATTTCCTTTAGGGCTTCGCCTTATAGAACCTTAAACTTAAGAGCCTGGGGGTGGTATTTGGCAAGAATTGCTCTTTTCTAAAAGGTGCTCAACAAGAAAGATTTGGCCAATGTAGTTTTTGAAGTCTTTTAGGGCTCCGACCCACATGACTTAAAAATTACTCTGGGGCCTAAGAGTGTTAAAATTTGACATGTTCCTCTTTGCTCGTAGATGCTCACTGAGAAATGGTTTTAGACATAGTTTTCAAGTGCTCCGAACCACATGAATTAAAAAATACTTGAGAAAATTACTACGGAGTTAAAATTTGACAAGGATGTTCCTCTTTGCTCACAGGTGCTCACTAAGAAATCATATAGTTTTAGAAATCCATTTTGGTCTCCACCCCACAGGACTTCACAATGACAATAGGTCTTAGGGCGGAGGTTAAAATTTGACATGGTCGTTCCTCTTTGCTCACAGGTGCTCACTGAGAAAAGATGTTGCAAAATCCTCCTAGAGCTCCACTTACAATACTTCAAAGTTTCCATGTAATTTTTGTATTACGGATAAAATAAATTTAATCACGGCGAAGCCGTGACGGGCAACAGCTTGTTTTAATAAAATATAATGTAGTAATAAGTAAGTAATGAAAAAACATATATTTGCGACCAAACTTTAAAAAATACAAAAAACGACAAGATAGTATTATATATTTTAATTTTATTTGTATACATTATGATAAACCTACAATAATCAACCACTTTCTGTTAGAGGTTTTTTACTGAGAAATATATAATGTCAAGATATTTGAACGATTCACCTTTTTTTTTGTTGAACATAAAGCTCAATCCAAATTATCTAGACCGCACTCAATCAGAACAGGTCCACTTTACCGTCCACTCAAAAAGTTTCACCCTCGTTTCAATACGTTTTGCGGGGCACGCACGTTTGATGACGTTGCGTCTATAATACCACAATACCAATCCGTCAATCTGCCCAGGCAGGGCGACTGGCAGGTTGTATTTTAAAATGGAAATGTAATTTTCGTCTAAACCAACTTTGTTCCCTCTCTCCATTTTGCTCTGTCAAATTCAAATCACTCTTTTTTACACGGGAATCATTCAGCAGTCTGAACGCAGTGTCCGGTAAATGTAGCGCGTTGCGTCATGTTGTAAATGTGTTTTAATTCTCCTTTCGTGCACAATATGTAGTTGGAGTGTAATTTTTGTTAGAATTTTGTAATCTCGTTCGAGGTTGGGCTTGATCCCATTACCTTCATTAAAATTTCAAATCAAAGAGATGATAGCACGTAGACCTTAATAGTTTCATAATAAAATGTATTTTAACCATGGCATTAATCTTAGTTCCGTTGTGATATTAAAAGTTTTATCTAACTGACCTAACAGTGAATTGATTGGCTTCGAAAGTTTGTTTTTATTAATCAGGAAATCATTTACAATGTACAATTCAGTACAGAAAAACCTGCACGTGGTGTAGATTTTCATTTTTATGCCGAAAACAATTATTTCTACCGAGAGCATTTAAAAGTATCTCAACAGTTTTGTCGAGCGTAAAATTGCTCAAAGAGAAACATGTTAATATTTAATGCTTGTCTGTTAGTGTTTTAAAAGCTGTCTGCAACGTTGAGCAAAAAGTTTTCAATCAAACTTTTACCAGCCTACTGTTTTAGTGGTTTTAAATTAAATGAACTAAAATGTAACATCGCACATTACTGTGATTGGCACACCCGGACATATACCACGATAATGTGTCCACATTAACGAGCATCTGATTTCCTCTAACTACCGAATTTTCAATGAATAGTACAACATATATTTTTAAAATGTAGCCTAACAATCTTTCAAAACCACTGTAAACATGTTCATGTTGTCTTAATTGTTTGATTCAAAAGTAATTTTCCGTAAAATTTCACCATATAAGTGCATAATGTACAAGTAAAAATTAGCTGTATGTATATTAATCTAAATTTGAAAAACATTATTTTTTGTGCCAGCATTCACTTTCACAAAACAACTATAGTTGGGAGATGACTTGTTGGCTAGTGAAGGGGAAGATGCCCCCACCACTATCAGGTGTGAAATAGCATTGAAGTATTAGAAAACATTCAAAATTAACCAACAGGATAGCTAGAAATCACTAAGGTGGGGGTAACCTCCCCTCAATCCCTTTTTTCCTAGCTGGCCAACAAGTCATCTCCCAACTACCAGTTGTCGCTGGCCTCTCGCATTCGGGTGGTACCGTTTACAAATGCCAGGTCGGCTATTCTTAAAGTGATTTTGTACGGTTTCTCAGATCAACCATGTAAATGCCGGAACAGTTACCCAAAGGCCGTACACCGCCAGTTTAGTTGGCGGACAGAGCTTTATCAGGTTAAGTAAGACTAAAATCTTTGTACAAAAGTCTAACAGAACAAACAAAAATTAAATTAAAGTGAGGTTTTTTGTAAAAGGATATTTAGAGACAATAGGCTATCTGTGGACAGTCGGTTGGGTCAGTCCATTGGTAACGAGACAGACAAGGATGGCAAACATCTTCGTCTTTGTCTCTCTTGTTGATTTAGGTCTCTCAGGAGGTCCGCCCTCAGCCGTGCTATTAACATTTCCCGTCATCAGGAGCTTCCTTGGTTCTCACTGATCGAACATCGACAGTCTTCATCTTTCGTATTGTTGAGACCCGCATTACATATTGGTGTCTTTGAAATCCCTAGCGCACTCTCCAAGATAGACGAATGTGTTTATGGGGCATTATGATGGAATAGTATATTTTAACACCAGTGGCTCAAGTGATGGTTTTGTACTCGGTCAAGTTATAGCCTAATTGTTGCTACTAAAAATGAATGCTTATAAAGAAGGTCCCATCCTATGTTGAAAAGTGGCAAACCAATTTTTTGGTTGGGAGCACTGTGAAATGAAATTGAGCATTTTTAACATAATTAATTTTTAAATATTGCCTTGAAGTAAGTCGTAAATAACAAATATGATAACAACATATAAATAACAAATATATCTTTTTCACACAACAGATCTTTAACCTCGTTTTTTATTTCAGGTGTTGAAGAAAGGCCTCGATAATTTCGTCACGAACAGGTAAGCTTTTAATTGTATATATATTGATTAGGTTCTTACAGTAGTTCTAATAATGATGTCTCTCTACGACAGTATTTACATAATAATTTAAGTAGTTAGATTTGGTCACTTCTGGCACAGGTCAGCTGCCCCGGAAGCCACGTGCCGGGGCACATAGCTTCCGGTCGTATATTAAATGAGGGGAGGTATGCATAAATTAAAAGTTAGTTCAAAACTGAAATTCAACTTGATAATTGGGTTACGGAAAGTATGTCAAGGTCATCCCGAGTAAGTTTTAAAAAAGCCTATCCCGCTACCACAGGAAATAGTTCTGAGAGTTGAACTACCCGGTGATAGCGGGATAGGTAGATTTAAGTTTTGAACTTTATTCGTAAAAACAAATACAATCAATGTGCAAAAACAAATACAATCAATGTGCAATACAAGTTGAATTTTTGTGATGAAATACGGAGTTGTAAAAGCAAACGCCGACGACGAGGATGAGGTAAAGGCAGAGTCCCCAGATGACGTATTTGACAAGTTTGAAGAAACGTAATATCTCGAGTTGGTTTTCCCGTTCTAATTGCAAACGTTTAATTTCCAATTTCAATTTTTCTTCTTTCATCTTTTCCTCTTCCATTCTTGTGACGAAGGAAACTTCATCCATCATATCCATCATTAGTGTTGTTTTTTGGTGTTTGAAATTTTGAAACAAGTGATGTTGATAGTTCAAATGTTGGAGACGGAATGAGAAGTGAAAGCGAGGAACGTTAGTTAAACGAAGAAGTGGTGGGGGGAAGTTGAATTACAAAGAGGTGGTGGGGGAAGTTGAATCACAATGAAGTGGCGGGGGAAGGAGGTTGCTCACCATTTGCTTCCGTACTTGTTGTCGTGTCTGATTGTAGAGGTGTAAGTGGAGTAAGATTCAGCAAACCATCTTCATCAGAACTTTCAACCTTATCACAAATAGGACAGGCGTAAGTTATTTCCAGATTCATTTTAACAGTGTTGAATTTACTAACAATTTCGTGTAAAGTATTAAATATTTCTTGTAAATCTTCTTTGGAATTTACTTCGAAACTAGAATTCATTCGTGCCAACGGAGAGTTGTTCATCGTGCGAGAGTCGATGATTGAATGAAGATCGGCGCTTATTTGTCGGTGAGCATGAGCTTGTTATTAAGTAAATAGCTAAGTTCCTCTTCTTCGTCTTTCAATTCAAATATCTTAGCTGAAGTAGTAGTCGTTATTTCGTCTTCACTCGATGGTGAAGAAAATTGAAATATCCTAGCTGAAGTAGTAGTCGTTGTTTCATCTTCACTCGATGATGAAGAATCACGAGGACGTAAATAGTGAACATCAAGTCTGATCCATCTCATAGGATATCTATCCATGACAGAAAGCAAATTTTGAAATATTTCCTCCAATTCTTCTCTGTCAGTTATTATATGTTGAAACTTGACGAAAGGCGATCCCATGTTGTTAGTTAGAGTGTTGGAAGTGAAATAATTCAATAAGATACAAAACTTAAACTAATGGTGGGGGGAAGTCTAAAAACCAATGGTGGGGGAAATCTCAAGGTCATCCAATTGAAGTTTTAAAAAAGAGTTTAAAACTGAAATTACACATTCGATGGTTCTACAGGATCGGAATACCAATCTGATCTGTATTTACATCTTTTTATCATATGTGTACAAAAATCATCTTGATGAGACTTGGTGCGTTGACAATGAGCTAGATCGAGAGGATGAAATTTGAAACATCTTTGAGGACAGCATGTATGAAAATATCTTGATTTGTAAAATTTGAAAGTTCGCAATTCCGGTGGCGGTAGTTGTTTTGTTTTGCACTTGCAGTAACAAGATCCAAAAAATTCACATTTAGTGCAAGCTAACCCGTCCACCATCATTGGTCCTAAATCTGTACACTGTTGTTCACAACAGTAACGAGGTTCGTACTTGTACTTTTGGTTTTCCATGTTGACGCTGCTGAGTCCAGTGAAAGAATAAGAGTGTATAGTGTTGAATAGTCAGTTTTATGTACTACAAAAAGTGGTGGGGGTAATTTCAAGGTCATCCAAACGAAGTTTTAAAAAATTATACCTTACTAATGTAAGGAATGTTTATACTTAAGAAGTTTATTTCTGTTTATCTTCTTCAGACTTTGTCTGTTTCTGTTTGTTTTCTTCAGCCTTTTTCTCTCTCTCCGCTTTAGCCATAGCGATAAGTTCTTCAGTCGATAGTGGATGTACTTCAGGAAATTTTAAAATTAATTTAGCTTGATATCCTTCTTTAGTTAATATATTTAAATCTTCAGTCATTTGTTCAACGGTGTTGTAATCTTTTCCATAGATTTTTCCATCAAGTTCGATCATCATTCTGTATAACATCTTTAAAATTAGGTGTTGACGCAGCGAGAGTCGGGAAGCGAATGATTAGTTATACAAGTATCATTCCCTTTTTATCAACTTGACATTGATCACGTGATTCCTTAGTTTTATTTGTTAAAAGTTATTTAACATTGGTAATACTTGTGGAACTTGATGTTATGTTGACCAGTCGGTGATGAAGATGTTGTAGGTTGTGTTGAAAGAAATACTTCATCATCACAGTATTTTGTTTTAGTAAACATCCTTACATTAGTAGCACTAACATCAACAGTTAAGTGATAACCACCGGTAAGTAAAACTCGCATTTCGTTGGTTAAATCTTCAAGTTGTTCAAAACTCGTAATGGTGTTGGTATCGTAAGATGCACACTTGACCTTTAGGGACATGTTGAAGTTTTGTATTTAGTTATAGAGAGCGAGATGTGTACGGTACGAAAGGTAGTCGTAGACTGATGAATTTCACAAGTTGATTTTCACTTTTATTATCACACAAAATTGGGTCAAGGTCATCCCGTGGAATTTTTAAAAAAAGCAACATATTGCTATGTACAAAGACATAACAATAAGTTGCTTCTTTTATTTTTTTTGTTTGTTTTATATCATCTTTATTGAGAAACCATTACAAACACGTATATTTACAATGCTATGTACAAACTAGTTAGTAGAAGGTGTTACATGAATAGTTAGTTCAGTTGAGTTGTTTCCACTCGGTCCGTGTGAAACCAAATAGAGTGCGCCGGGTTGAATAACACGAAGATCTTCATTCTGTAGAAGTTGTACAAATCGTTTCGGTAGGAATATCTGAAACTTCGGTTCGTCACCAACTGTATACGGCGCCTCGCTCAATGTGCAATTAATAGCATCACCAACTGAAGTGTCCATCTTCTTGATTGTATGTATGATGTAATGTTTTTCTTCTTTTAGTTCAGAACATCTCTTCGTCGGTAAGATTGTTGATTTTGAATGAGCGTTGAATTGATCAACCAAATTTTGAAGAAAGTTCTGCGATGCCATCTTGATGTTATTGTTAATCTTCTTGTTAATCTTCTTGTTAATAATAATGTCCGTCGGAGATGTTGTCTCTTCGAAGGTTCGAGTAATACTCATGCTGCGTCATGGTAGCGCTCTCACTTTTATTACCGACATTACCCCCACCATTCTGTTGAAGGAAATTATTCAAGCGGTAGGCATTCTTCAAAGCGCATTGTGACCTTCGATGTTTAAAACTCTTTGATGAAATACAAAGTTCATTGAAGTAGCATTGGAAATCTCTATCTATTATTGCATTTATCACTTCGTTACTTGTAAATGATTGTATCCAATTAGCTTTTTCCAATCCTCTTGTGTAGATAGTTTTGAACTCTTTGCAGTAATGATTCATAATGTGCGGCATCATGTTATAATTAATAAAACCTTCATCCCATCTTAAGTTGTGAAAATGTTTGTACAACCATTTGTTTGTAACTTTCGCTTTAGTTGTTAGTCTATTGAATGGTAATGGAGGTTTGAATAAGTAATGATAAACTACAGATGTGTTCATATCCAAAATTACTAATTCTTTTATAATAAAATTTCCATCATTTCCTCGAAAAGCTTGAAATTCAATTATACCTCTTTTAACTTCCATTATATGTGGCGCATTAGAAAACGAAACCCGTTTGTTCATGATGAAGTCTCGTCAGCAACTGACTTGTATTACAAACACGATTGTTCTTCTTTAACTTCTTGCGCTTCTTCGTCGATATTAAAGTTGGTGTGATAGTTGTTCAATTGTCTCCACATATCCACTTCTTGAGGTATTCGATTAAAAATAGAAGTATCCACGGGACCGTATAAAATTGGAACGAAAGGTTGTCTGTCCAATGTATCGATTAGATAGTCTTTGATTATTGCACTTGAAAATATTAGTTGTTTCAAATATCTAGTGACGGGACCGGTAGTACAACTTAAAGTGTAAAATTCTTCTTTAGTCAAATGTAATTTTACATCATGTCTAGTTAAATCTCTGAAGCGAACCATTTGTCCTCCACGATGTTTCACTATATCAACTTCAATATTTGATTCCAATAAACTTAATCTTGTTCTTCTTCCAAATGTGTTGTTACTCAAATAGCATTCCAAAAGATGTAAATGTTTCATAAATGATTCCCAAGAAGTTTCAGTGAATGTAACCATTTTATTTCCATGATTTAAAATAACAATCGGTGAATAATCCAATGATTTTAAAATTCCAACTGAAATACTTTTCGTCATGCATGAAGAAATGGGGTAGAAAATCCGAAGAAATACTTCTGTTAAAATATTAGTTGTAATGTTAACTTCAACCTTTTTTCTTTTTACTTCTTTTTCAGCTTCTCCTTCTTCTTTTTCTTCTTCTCTCTTCTTATGTTTGTTAAACTTGAGGAACCAGTTCGACTTCGGCATCGCTGTGAAACAGACGTGTATCCTGTGAAGTGGTTGTCCGTAGGAGTAATTGTGTAGTATAATCCTGGTAACATCCTACTTTGGTGATTGGGTAATTATACTATGTAATCTTATTTTACTAATCCGTCTTTATCACTATAACCTATAATTAATTTAATTGTATTCCTATAGTTATAAGTCACTAACCAATAACTGGTGTAGCATATCCAATCTTGCTTCGGCTGGTCCTGACATGTCGTCAGGTCTAGCCGGTAACGGCCACGAGGCCGAGATGGACGAAACCGCTATGGCAGTGGAGTCCATATTGAAACAAACCCCTGATAACCCTGACACAAGCGAAAATAACTCACAAAAACGCAAACACAATGAAATAAACAATGACACTGACAAATCCATCCCAGATATCTCCTCTCCCAAGACCAAAAAGACTAACACTATCAGATTCTATAAGCCTGAAAACAAAGGCCCATTCGAAGTGATTGTCAAAGACAAAAATAACTCTAAACTGAATCCATTTCAAATTGGTAAAATCATGAAATTGCACCACACAGAAATTGACTACATTAAACAATCCGGGCGTAATATATCCATAGTTTGCAAAAATGCACAATCAGCGAACAACGTTGTTTTGTCACAGCACCTTACTCAATACGATGTTTTTGTACCCTCTATTAGGATCTACACTACTGGTGTAGTTTACATTGACCCTAGCATTAATGAATCAGAAATTCTAACTGAATCGGAATGTTGCCATATCATAATAGAAGCTAGGCGTATAAAGCGACGGGTCAATAATGAACTTTGCGACACACATTTTGTCAAGTTAACTTTTGATTCTGACACCCTCCCCGATTTCATTAAACTAAACTATGTCAGGGTCAAAGTTGAACCCTATATGATACCTGTCAAACAATGTTATCGATGTTTTGCTTACGGGCACGTGGCCAATTCTCCTTGCAGAAATGAGAGATTTTGCAGAGATTGCGGGGAAAAATATCATTCCTCAGAATGTCAACATCCACGTAAATGTATTCATTGCCTAGGCCCACATAGTAGCCCACATTAAAGAAAGAATGAGTCTTAAAAAAGAGGACTATTTCACGGCAAGCCAATTCCATCCCATAACCTACAAACCTGTTAAGGGCAACAGGAGACCTCAAACTTTTGCTGAGGCAACCAGAGCCCCTGACACGTCAAACACCCAGGAATACCCTAGCCTACCACAAATTTCCCCTAGCAATAGCCAAATATCCATTTCCAACAGATTCTCCCCCCTCAGTACTGAACCAGAGACCCCCACTAATCTTGAACAACCAACAAATTTAGTTTACCGCAAACCTTCTGTCAACACAAACTCACATGGTTACCAAAACCGCACTAATAATAAATCATTCACAACAACCCAGAAACACTACACACCCAAACCTAACCAAACAAACCCAAAACCAAAGCCTATTACTACAGACACAAAACCAGTTGATAGGGATCACCTCAAAGCTCTTTTGAACGCTCAAATAACAGAAATTAGGAACAAAGTTAAAGGTTCAAACGTTACTTCAAAAAAACAAATCGATGAACTACTGGCCACTTTCATAACCACAAACAGTGACATTAAAAACATTGGTACTCCAAACAAATCTACAGGAGCTTCCTTGAAAAACAGCTCTAGGCCTACTCTTCCCCCGGATAAATGCCAACTGGGAAGCTAAACATTTTTCAATGGAATTGCAGGTCACTTAAACCAAAATGGCCAGAGGTCACACAATTCCTAACAAAAAATCAGATACATATTGGAATAATACAAGAGACATGGTTAACTGATGATATAAAGATCAATGATAATAATTATAACATAATGAATTTAAACAGATATGATGGATATGGCGGTATTGCCATATTAGTCCATAAGCCAATAACCTACGAGAAATTATCTGAATACAATGACGGAAAAGTTCAATACATGGAAATTAAGATAAATATTTATGACAAATGTATACACATTCATAATATATATTGTACAGATGGCAAAATTGACTCCACTTTCTGGAAAAACACTCTCTTCAAAAATGACAATAATTATTCTTTAATTTGTGGAGATATGAATGCCCACCACCCTTACTGGTTCTGTCACAAGGCAAACCCTCGTGGCAATGACATATTTAAGGAATACTCTCAATCTCAATTCATTATGGTTAATAATAAAGCATATACCACCACCCCAAGCATATATCATAGACAATCTGTAATAGACTTAACGTTTGCCACACCAGACCTTTATGCGCACATTACTAAATGGAATGTGTTGAGCGACCCTATGGGCAGTAACCATTTTCCAATTGTCATGCAATGTGAATTTTATAATTCAAACGAATCAATCGTAAATGTCCCTTTAAGAAAAAATTACAAAAAAGCCAATTGGGAACTATACACCGAACTAATACAGAATAAAATGCACTTTATTACAAACTTACCTCTGGAATTACAATTTGATGAACTGCTCGAAACAATACATTCCTCCGCTAATAAAGCCATTCCTAATATTAAGGTGCAATTAAAAAACCCCAATTTTAAGCCAAAACACTGGTGGACAGCACAATGTTCACAAGCTATTGCACATAGGAGACTCTCTTTTAAAAACTTCAGGCTTAGCATGACCCCAGAAAATTATAATGCATTTCATGTTGCTCAACTAAAGGCTAAAAGCATCATTAATGCTGCAAAGAAAAAAGGGTGGGAAGATTTATGCCAAAAAATCGGCAGTAAATCTTCAACTCAACATGCATGGAATATAGTCAAAAAACTAAAAAATCCAATGACTAAACCTACAAAATCGGAATTGACAGAAAACCTTGAACTTACCAACCAATTTATGCAATACATAATACCTGACTATGTTCCACACCATGCAGAACTTAAACCCCCAACAATATTAAATAATAATTTACACCCAATAGAAACAGAATTCACCATGAAAGAATTAAATAAAGCAATACATTCAAAGAAAAAAGATACATCTCCTGGACCAGATGGTATAACATATACTATGATTAAGAAATTACCCCTCGAAGCCTTGAATAATTTACTTAACATATACAACAGCATTTGGAACAATAAAATGGAAATGCCAAATAGCTGGAAACAGTTTAGAGTAGTTGCACTTTTAAAACCTGGAAAAGATAAGGAAAAGGAAAATTCATATAGGCCAATATCTCTGATATCATGTTTTATTAAGGTAATGAACACAATGGTTAAGAACAGATTGATGTGGCTTGTGGAAAAACTGAAAATAATTCCAGCCACCCAATACGCTTTTAAAAAAAATACCGGTTGTGCGGACTACTTGGTGCACCTGATTTCACAAGTCCAAACTGCACTTACACATAATGAGACAACCATTTTAACATCATTGGACATATCCAATGCATATGACAATGTTTATCTACCCAAACTATGGTCCAAAATGTACATCAAAGGCATCCCGCCAAAATTTATCTTGCATTGCCATAAGTGGCTGGTGGACAGACAGCTCACCTTCATACTTCCTAACGATACAATCACAAGGACCACCTGCAGAGGAATCCCACAGGGCAGTGTAATCAGCCCTATCTTGTTTTGTATATACATAGCGGATATTAATGAGTGTTTACCGAGTGGCATCAAATCATTTCAATATGCTGACGACATATCATTGTACGCCTCCAACAAAAACTACAACATTATAAAACAGAGTATGCAAAATGCCTTGGATAGTATAAGCTATGAATTTCGAGCCTTAAAATTGGATCTAAACCCAAATAAAAGCAATATCATTATATTTACTCGAAAAAGATCCATGGTAGGCTTTAACAGAGAATTTTACCTTAACAATCAATTGGTCAAGGTAAATGACAATCTAACACTACTAGGTATCACAATAGACAACAAACTTACCTTTAAACCACACATTGAGCAACTGCATATGCAATGCCAGAGAGATCTGAACATTTTAAAAATGTTGGCATGCAACAGAAATGGAGCAAATCCAGAATTTATAATACAGATATATAAGGGCCTAATCAGGTCTAGGTTGGACTATTGTTCATTTATGTATGGAAATGCTTCAGCCTCCTTACTTAACAAGCTAGAAACTATTCAAAACCAAGCAATGCGTATTGCACTTGGATCCTTTAAATCCACACCCATAATTGCACTGCAAGTGGAGTGTGCAATCGAACCTTTAGGAATTAGGAGGTTAACGCTTACAGAGAGAATAATATACAAAATAATGACCCACCCAAACAATCCATGTTACAATAGCCTAATGTACCTAAATATGCTAGTAGATAATCACAACTACTGGAATAAAAAGAAAAAACCAGTGTACATATCACCTATTAACACAATACAAAAACTCAATCCAATTGACATGCAATATACTGAATTCACAGAACCACATGAGCTTAAGTTACCAATAGAGTTAATAAACATAAACTTGGAATGTAACATTATGTTAAATAAAACTTTAAGTAACAAGAATGCAAATGAAATTGTGTTACAACAACATTGGCAAGAAAATGTCAACATAACCTACAAAGACAACATTATGATCTATACAGATGGATCAAAGACAGCGGAAGGCACAGGCGTTGGCATATTTATACCAAGTCATGATGTAAGATTAATATATAGACTAGATAATAATATATCCAGCTTCACTGCAGAGATGTTCGCAATTTTCAAAGCGATACAATACACAAATAAGATAACTAATAGTCATATAGTAATTTGCTCAGATTGCCAATCCGTCATTACAATTATTGACAACGTGTCATCTGGAATTACTGATGCCAAGGATATGGTTCTAAATATATTACAAGAAATAATAAGAAATAATACAAACAAATATACAATACAATGGGTACCCGGTCATGTCGGAATTGAAGGCAATGAAGAGGTAGACAAATTGGCAAAAGAAGCAACTCATAACGAAACAATAACACATGATTTCTACATAACACAATCAGATTTTAAAGCACTACAAAGTAAAAAGATGTTGGAAAAAATGAACAACATATTCAGCACAACAAATAAAGCACAATGGTACAAACAAGTACAAAATACAGTCTCAAAAAAACCATGGTTCCAAGCATCAAACATGAGTAGAAAAGAAATTGTTAATATCTGCAGAATAAGACTTGGACATGCAAACACAAATTCATGCCTGTATAAAATAAAATGTTATTTCACGCCCTTATGTTTAAATTGCACCACAGGAACTAATGAAACCTTAGATCATATTTTCATTCATTGTCCAAAATATACCTTTGAAAGAGAGAAATACCTGAAGAAGACAAAAATAAGAAGTAGACATTTCACAATGAGCATGGTTGAAATTGTTAGTATGGAGGACCTCGAGATCTATTCAGAGCTGAACTTTTTTCTAAAATCAATCAACAAAAGAATATGAAAATGCACACAACACTAACACTTCACATATATGTTTTACCAGTCCTGGGTTTCTTCAATCCGTGGCCACCCTTTTTCGGGTTAGGACATTGCCTGATCGGCCCCAGGCAGAGAAGATTGCTCAATACCTTCCTATCCTATGAATTCCATCACCTCCAATATATCCCTAGATACTCCTTCTTTATTAACGAAAACACACATACAAACAAAATGATAGGAAAGAAACATGAATGTCTCGTAATTAACAACTCTAACAATCTTGTCTCTTCTTTCAGATCCCAAATGAATAACATCCTGAATAAATACAAAATATAATTATGCGGACAACCACAAAAAAAGTGAACGTCGTGGCCTCATGGTTCAAACCAGGCCGCCAAAGTGGCAAAGATAAAAAAAAAAAAAAAAAAAAAAAAAAAAAAACTTGAGGAACTCGTCCATTTCTCGTTCAACTTGTTTTTCTATATCTGAACTATTCTCATCCATTAGAGGTGTATTTTCTTCTCCGTTAGTAGAACTCATCTTGCGAACGATGTTTCCCATACGACGGTCGAATATAAAATGAACTTTCCACTGATGATTTTCTCGCTTTTATGTTTTTCGTGAAATCCTTGAAATTTATACAATCACATAAATGTTTGTTTTCAACATGTTTTTCACAAACGAAATTCTAACCTCAAAAAGTGAAGCAGATAATTCTAACCTCAAAAATCTGCAGTCGTTGTACTAATTCTTTTTAAAGTACATTCTTCACAATTCCGGTCAGCGGTGTGTAAGTAACTATTTTATCATGTAGAATTAGACAGTATGCTGAAGTTCCATCCGCTACTGGTTGTTCAAATTCCATTTCAATTTTTATATCCACACTTGATGATTTTACCGATTCATTTTGTTTTGAACAATCGATTACAATTATCGGAGCCTTGGAATAATACTGGTCAGGCGATAATAGTGGTGTATTAGTCTTTCCATAATATGACGATTGAAATCTTGCATACATATCGTATAAAATGGAAAAACGTTTTTTGCTGAACATGACATTCAAATTGTCATACGGAAAGAATTGAGACTTTAAGAAAACTTTACAATTCTTTATTTTACAGCGATCAAATTGACCGGCATTTGCAGTGATAACATCTTTTCGCTTAGTTTGAAAACCAAGTATTATGTACCTTGCCCGTTCCAAATAAGTTGATGTCTTGACGGTCCATGTTTGTCGTTCTGTCTGAGGTAGTGTAGGATATTCATGGAATTCCCAACTTCGGAATGGCATCACAATATCACGGTCAGACTTTAACTTTCTCAATAATACGATTCTATGTTCATCGGCCAATCTTACATGAGGTACTCTCCAAACAACTTTATCCAATTGTAGTTGCCATTCCAGTTTATCTTCCGTAGTTGCAGGGTCTGCAAGTATCAAGTCCTTGTTAGTTGAAGATCTGAGTAATACCAATTCTTGTTTGACATTTATTATTATTCGTTTGTAATCTTCAGCGAATCCCAAAAGCAATCGTAAGGGTACATGAAAATCAAAGTGACCGTTGGAATCCGGTGTTATAGTGTCTTTATCAGGGGCAACCCATCCGGCGGTGACTATTGAATTCTTCTCATGCGGTGTTAATGATGTTAATCCTTTCAATGTCGTTGTTATACCAACCTTTTTTGTCGAATCAACTGTCACCCCTGATATCTCATATCTTATTTCATCAAAAAGATATGCCATCGGGTTATTTATAAAAGGAACTGTTGAAGCAGTTTTTCCATCCAATTTTAATACCCGTCCTTCAATGTACAAATAACTTTCACACGGTAATGTGTAAATATCTTGTTGTTGAATGGGAATCCTTATTTCATCGTTATTGTTTAATTTTGATGAAGTGTAAGGGTTGTGCGTGTGATATTCCTTCTCCCATAGTGTTTCGTCGAATGTCGGTCCTTGAGATATATCCAGGATATCCATCGTTGTTAAGTTTCAATCCAATCTTCTGTAGAAAACGAATGTTGTCCGATGTTAACTCTTCCAATGTCGAGGAGCTACTGAGCTCCCGACTCTTCCGTTGCGGTTTAAATGATAATCCCATGTTGACCTTTATGTTGCCGCTCTGATGTGTATCCGTATAGTTATCGTTTCTCCTCTAAAGTCAACACTAACACCGTCTTGATCCAATATGTTCAGTACGATGTCTGAAATGAAACTGGTGTTTAACGGTAGGTATATCAAGTTTTGTGGCTTCTCAACAATTTTAAAACCAGGAGCCACTGTTGGATAAAATGTATGTAAAATATGCTGATTCACTCCTTCTCTATACGATCCGTGTATAATATTACACGTTACATCGATACTATTGACTTTCAATATTGTAACAGTTGTATCACCTGAATGAGTAGTTCCAGGAGTTAATATATTCTTTTTTGTATCTGTAAATCCAAGTAAACTGCCAATGGAGTTTTTGAAACTGACATCGATATAATATTTTGAAGTTATTTCTGCTTTTAAAGTATTATTGTTTCCTTTAACGGTGATATTTTCTTCTCCGAGTTGTTTTTGTAGTAATTGGTTTATATCATCGATTTCATAAGTTCCAGTAGGAAATGTAATTATTTTCAATTCTGAGTATTTTCCTGAAGCATCCTTAGTTTCATAATAATGTAGTAAATTGTTCTTTCCTTCCGTAACATTGGGAATTGAGTTGTAGGTAGTTAAATCAAGTAATGCCGCTTCCCATAATCTTTCCTTGGATAGACGCAATGCTGGGAACAGCGTACTTTTCAATGTGGATGAATTTCCACTCAGTGACACTGTATACGATGACATCTTAAAGCTGACTGACACTCTTCGCTAGAAACTCCAAACATAAATGCCCACATATTTCAGTATTGTTAGGTTGTTCTCTTTTGTAATTGTAAAAAATGTTTTTGGAGTTTCGAAAATAATGTTGCAGTTCTTTCGGCGGTGGTAGATTGCCAAAACTGTCAAAGTAGTAAACGGTTTGTCCGAGCTTTTTATAGCATACCCAATGAGTGCCTGGACCATAGGTGGAATCCAAATTTACTATTCCAGTTTCATTTTCCCATATTTTAGTTGGTAATGCATCTTTCATAAAAACTCCTCGAAAAAATGGTATTTTTAAACATTTTACATAATCATTTAACTGATGATTTGTTAAGGCTTTATTTGGAATTATCAATTGATTCTTCTTATTTAGTACACACGGTACGGTCTTAGGTATAAACCTGCTCCGTTTTTTACCATTGACCAAAGAGAAGCTTTCTTTACTGTTGCTTTACGAGTTCTACGACGTCTCTTCTTAATGTTTCCACCTCTTTTGGGAGCTCTTCTCTTTGCAGGTCTTCCTCTGCGACGTCGTCTTCCAGCACCAAATTTAGCTTTCGTCTTCATGGCTGTAGTTACTGCCCAAGCCGCTGCTTTTTCTGCAATACTTGCGTCACTTGATTTTACTCTTTGCCAAGCTCTTTCCGCTAGAATTTTATCCGCTATTGATCTATTTGTTGAATCTTTATACTTTGAATATGCTATATCGTGTTCTTTGCAAGCTTGATCTAATTTATTAATTCCAGGATCTCCTCTTGCTAAACGTTTTGACAACTTAGTTCCAGGTCCACAATATTGATAACCTCCGGGCAGATGTAATTCGTATGGTAAAGCGTCTATCGCTCGATTCACAACAGCACCAATTGGAATCCGTCTGAGCAGGGATAATGCAGCTGATGTTAAACCACGTCCTCTCTTGCCGCTGTCTTGACGACGACTGAGCGATACGGTCTTCATTATGCTGTTTTATGTAACCAACGTCTTCACTCTATGAAATACTTTATGATAATGAATCCTTTTTTGGTGTATTCCATACTTAAATATTCATAAGTTTTACTAGTATCTATCAATGATTTCATCTTTAATCCATTGGTTTCTCTGAGAATCTTCGATTTTATTGTGTTTCATCGATGCATTAATCAAATGATTATGCATATCAATAACTACATTACCTACAAGATTCATTACATACTCTACATTAGTAGCATCTTTGTTACGTGTAGGATTATCAAGATTTGTGATACGTTTACCATTACATGTATACACAGATGGATCGTTATTAGAGGTTGCTATAACTTGATTAATAGTAGCAACATCATTCGGAGCTATTCCTGCTGATATGTTAGATATTCTTCTATTTTTTCCATCATATAAGTTATTTATTTTATCTAAAACTATAGTTTGTTTCACAACAACACAATCATTATCATCTTTACCAGATTTTACATGGGTTAATCGTCTACCTCCACATATAAAGTTAACACCAGTAGCTGATAGTTGTGGCACTTGTGTTAAAATAACAGCATCATGTTCTTCCGTGCCTAAACTTATATTTGACAATCTTTTATTTTTTCCATCCCACTTGTTATTTTGTAGTTGTAGTAAGGTAAACTTTTCACTTCCTTGCACAAACTCATCACCTTTCTTTGACACCACCTGATTTTGTTTAACAAAAGCGGATGTTCCTTTCTTCAAGCTTTCATTCATTTGTCTCACAGTAGCAGCATCCGATGGAGTTGAACCATCTTTCAGATTGGACAACACTTTTCCATGACAATCAATAACAGCACCATTATATAAAATACAATTATCTTTAATGTATTTAATATTAACACCATCACTTTCTTCTTTAGGATATCCAATATCGTTTATAGTATATTTATAGAAGGAAAATCCATCTTTTTTCTTTTCTGGTATTACAGAATGCAAATAACGCTTATTGATTGTATCTGTATCCTCGGTTGGATCTGCTACATTAGTTATTTTATAATTTAAAGCATTGTACTTTTTTCCACTTTTAGTCTTTTCCAACAGTAAAGCGTATTCCATCGCAGATAGAAAATAGCCTTTATTAACAACATCTCCATTGTTGACTGGTTTTGCAACATTAATAACCCTGTGAGATTTTGCATCATACAGTTGGTTGTTGTCGAGTTTTAAACTTGTAGATGTTTCCTCCTTTACTGTTTTTAAATTTGTTGCATCTCCATCTTCTTCAGGATCCTTAACAAACTTTAAACGTTTATTATTTATGTTATAGTCACCTTCGGGTGTTTGCGGTAATCCACTTCTTTTTCTGTTTTCTCCAACTTGCACTCCTAACGCGGAGTATCGTCCGAACTTGTCGACGCTCATGTTAGAACTGACACATTATACGCCTGCAACTCTTATATATCCGCGGACAATTATACGATTATGCCGCGATTCCTGAGTTCGTCAATCAGAGCTACCCATTCATTATTTAAACCTGTATGACCGGCTTCCATGGCTTCATGCAATAGTCTCATTCTATCAACCAATTTATTGATGTCGTTGTAGTAAATCACATTCGTATTGTATAGATTTTTCATCAATCCTTTGCCAGATGTTGAAGTATCTCCTTTACTCTTTTTACCATGTTGTTCAAGAAGTGATAAATCCATAAGTGATAAAGATTTTCTTTTCAGTGGTTGTCTCACCGCTGGTGCAGTACGTAATGTTGGCAATTTTCGTGGAGGAAACAACTTTTTTATAACAATGTTATATTTTGTTGCACGTGAACGATTAATCATTGCATCCTTTAAGTAGTTTCTTTTATGAGCGTTAGTATTTTGTAGAATTTCCTTAAAAACACTTAAATCTTTGGATGAATATCTTAGTGGTATGTTTTTAAAAATTAATTCATAAAGTCCTTTTGTTCCTTTATATTTATGCTCACCAATAATGATGTAATCGTCTTGTGTTATTTCAAGCTTTGAATCGCCGATCTTTAATTCATTCCCATCAATTCTTGCTCCGTATACGTGTGATCTACTCAAATTCGGGTTTGATTTCATGTCGTGTAGCATTTTCATTATATATTTTCTTCCAAGAGGTCCATGTTGTAATATATCGCTACTCAATTGAGTTAAATTTGGAATAGATTGTTCAGCTTCAGGTATTGGCTGTTCTTCTTCCTTTTCAACAATTGGTTCTTCTTCTTCTTTTGTTTCTTCTTGCTCACTAGCACTTGTATATGAATCATCATCTTCTTCTTTTTTTAATGCTTGTACTTCTTGTTTAGAAACTGGTAGTAAAACATCTCCTTCATAACGAGGTTTACCAATAGTTTCTGATATCTGTTTTAAAGGTTCCGTAATAGGTTTAAATGTAGTCTCTAGAAATTCTTCTCTTTCACTTAAACCCATCCTCAATGCACGATTCTTCATCCTAATAGAATCACTGAGTGATTTTATTTCTTTTAATAGTTTTTCTTGATTCACCATGTTTACACTGTGAAGTTCAACGTGTAACTAGATGTAGCATCGGTAGTTCAACGCATAAATACAAATTTATCCAACCCTATACGATATCTACCATTTTTAATATCTTCTTCCTTCATAATAACGAGAAAGCCATATTTCTCATTCCATGCTTTGCCACACATTTCTTTAAATTTCTCAAATGGCATATCCGCATTTACATGATCATTGTATATATGCTTTAAATTTGTTTCATCTTGCTTGAAGATGATCAACATATTTGCATTGTCTCTTATGAGTTGTTTTGGAATCTTACTGTATGTTTGACCAATATAAATGCTATCGATATTATGATGTCTTCCCATAGCGAAGTAATTCCTTATAGTGTCGTGATTTTCACAAGACACATCGTCAAAAATAAAAATAGAAAATGGTTTTGCTTCATTTGGTTGCATAATTGTTTCACTGGCATTAAACTTGTAGAAATGCACTTCAGGTACACTTGCAAGTACTTTATCCAATAATTGATATTTTGGTTGTTGCAATGATTTTGAAAAAATGTATATATTGTTAAAGCGCAATCCTTTAGGATTAGTTATAAGGTTAAAAACAACATTTGTTTTTCCACAATTTGAAGGACCAGTTATTAAACATCTTATTGTATTTGGTAGTAATTCACCATGTTTACCATGATTTAACTTATCATTGTCAACCGTCAATTCATCAATATTATTGATATTAAATCGATCTTTTTGTTGTACAATCTCCATCTTGTGTCAAGGTTAAACACACAATGAGCTATTAAGTTACTATACCAGGTCTTTTGAAGGAATCCAAGAGTCTTCACTTTTATCGAATCCTAACCACCGGACTTTAACCATATCCTTTTTCCTTTGTAAAACCTTCTCAACAAGATATACATCACCGACTGTTGATTTCAACAATTCATGTCCGTAGAATCCACCTTGAAGTAATTCACCCTTGTTATCCTTTAATAAGTAGGTTTCAGGTATAGTTGGTTGCACTTTATAAACTGTAAATACTTCATTAGTCCAATTTGGTAGATATCTTTTACTAAATACACCTTTTTATTTGCTTATACGAACTTTATCGTTGACTTTAAACTTTTTTGGTTGTAACTTTTCCAATTTAGGTGTTGTATTATTTCTGATGCGTTGTAATACAACCTTAGCATTAGCGCTGTTTACCTGGATAGGTTTCATTCCGATGGTACGATGATATTTGTTGTTATACTCTTTTATAAGTTGTGGTAATATGTCATACCACACGTATGATCCTCGTTTTGAAAATTGTTTGTACATCGCTCCTTTTAATGTTCTATTGAATCTTTCAATTATTGAAGCTTTAACTTCAGAATTTGTAGAATAATGATTTATTTGATATTTCTTCATTAAAGCTCCAAAGTCTTTATTAAAATATTCTTTTCCATCATCGGTCTGTAGATGTTTGATTTTGAATTTATTTCTTTGTATCGTTGTTTCCATAGCTTTTGTAACACTTTTACCAGTCTTATCCTTCAATGGTAAAGCGTCAGCTATTTTAGTAAAACAGTTTATAATTGTTAAAATATATTTAAATCCTTTATTTACTTTACTGTGCGGTATCATTTCAATGAGATCAGCTTGATACAGATCATTCATTCCCTTAATAATTGTACTTCTTCTTGGAAATCCTCTTCTTGCTGGTTTATGTAGTTCATTTACAATCTTGTCCTTCACACTTTCCATCTTCAGGTGTTGCTTGCACATCGCTTGTAAAAATACTGATCCGTACAACAGTTCTTTCTCTTTTATATAGTTTGAATATAGGTCAAGGCCATTTCATATTAGTGTAAAAAAGAGGGAACATGGCATTGGGCTTGCCATGTCCCCTCTTCTTTACGGAAAGGAAAAAAGGAAGAAGGTAGAGGACGAAGAATAGGTTTACTGGTCGATAGGGTTTAGAGAGTAATGTCCAAATGGCAGAGTTCTTATGTTGTCTTCAAGGATGTATCTCTTGTCATCCTTATAGCTCAATGCCGATTTGGTTTGCTTCACACTGAAAAGACGATGGTTGAAGCTTCTTATGGTGTTAAATGTTGCAGTTGTTTCAACATTTTCAAACAAACATCTTTTATAATGTTCAAACTGTACGTTCTTCTTCAGGAAAGAGGTTTTTATTCCTTTGGCTTTCTTCGTGACTTGATATTCGTTCCTTTCGCTTATGTACAGTTGAAATGAATATAGTTTGGACATTAATGCTACAATTTCCATCATCGGCACACCATTTGTTTCATCTTTAAATTTTCCCAATACTTTCTTGTTTCTGTCGTAGTCGTAATTTGGATGGTCCTTGGGATAATCGGAAAAGTCGAAATCATCTTTATACATAAAAGTGCGTAGATCTTCGTACATGTCATTTGTTTTAATCCAGTAAATTAGAGCATCCGTATCCATATATGCAATACCAATGTTCTCTCTTCCATAATAGTTAACCATCTTCTTATAATGAAACTCGTACATGTGTGTTTTGGAAATATCCAAGATTGACATTCCTAGATACAAAGGACGATCCATTAGAACTGACTTCTTGTTCATGGAAATAACAACTAGATTTTCATTAATAATTACAGATGAACCAAAGTTTGGTTGTTGCACTAATTTCTGTAGTTTTACTGGATCAGTTACCAATTTGATGTCCTTATGTTTCCTTTTGTTTTCCAAAGTCTTGCCAAATATTGCGTTGTTCATTAGTTTGAAGAAATCTTTTTGAAAACTTGATGTAGCGGCGGCTCTTCTTCTTGTGTTGTTGTCAATGTACGGTTTTAACCAACAAGATTGAGAGAATTGTAGTACTCGATTAATTTTTGTAATTCTCAATCCCAAGTCTAAGGCCTGTTGTATCATCCAGTAGTGTCCAACATACCGAGACTTGTTAGTTAAAGTTATCAATAATTTTGGCCATCTTCCAGTTGGAGAAATTTCAGTCTTCGGAAGAAGTGGTAAATCATAATGTTCGTCGTGAAGATGTTCGGGATATTCAAAATCGACGTCGAATATGTAACCAGTTTCTCCATATTTCGGTATATCCATTATGTTTCCAATTGATTCTGGGTCTATCCATTTGAAATTATCATATGGAAGGGGATTCGACATTGCCCATCCGTACAAGTTATTTGCATCAAAATAACCCAGGAATGTTGTTGGTTTTGATGCATCATAATCGGGCAAATATTTATTGTTCGCCTTGACATGACGTGTTACACTTTGCGTCAATCCTCCTCGAACTCCTGATTCTAACATCAACACCATATCTATATCTGTAAGAAGTTGTATTTTACAATTTGTTTCTTTTAACATGGCTTGCCACGCTAGTCCAGGCGAAGTGTACGAATGAAGAGGGTCTAATCCATATGACGCAAAACACGTATTTCTAAATTCTTCCATCACATCACATAATAAAGTCACATCTAATTTAACGTAGAAATCTGAATATTCCCCCAATGTTCTAAATCCTAATTCGTTCCATACTTTGCATGCATGATCATAATCCTCTTGAGATATATCCATGTCGTACAGTTTACTTTTAAATTCTTCTTTTGGAGGTAGTGATGTTTCATTAAATCTTTCTAAACTGTCTATGTAATCATATTGGAAAACACCTTTTCGAAGTACCAAATCCAGTTTGTCGCTATTTACAATCTTCTTTGTTTCGATTAAATCTTGTTTCCTTAGGTTTTCAGAAAGTTTAGACAAACTCGACGGCAAAAATCGGTAGGAGTCCAAGAATCTTAGTTTGACATTTCCAACTTCTTTGGAAAAACTTATGAACTTCTCTGAAGTTTCAGCTAACACATCGATTTTACCGTCGTCTCTTCCTAATTCAGGTATTATAAAATGAGCGTCGTACCCACTGAGATTATGCAGAACCACAGGGATAAATAGTGGTAAACGATAGCTCAAGTTGCATTTATTACAAGCAGCACCCCTGTAATAACCTGTAAGGTGGTCGTGATCTTTAACTTTATAATTCTCAATAGTAAAATCATTTTTGCACAAGAAACAGTGAGTCGCATTTTCATGTTGAATTTCTTCTTCCTCGTCCATCGGTTTCATTGGTACAATATTTGTATATAATCTTTGTGTATTTCCAGCTATTGAATATAGGTGATCAAGAAATATTTTTTCCGCATTTTCACCACGATATACTAGAGGTTCTGAAGTTAATCCATATCTGTTTAAATGTTCTTCTGATAATGTTGATTTGACCATTAAACAAAAACTGTTTGGTTTGTGCATTTGATACTTTACACTTTTTCTTGCTTCACAATTTTCATCTTCAACTGGAACAAGTGTTGATTCAAAATCCGCATACACAACTAAAGGGATACGGTATTGATGATGAACCTTTTCAAATGTAACGAATGCTCTGTTTTCCGAAGGTAAATTAATCTTTGCTTCATAATTATTGTTACATAATCTTTTGTGCTCTTGTAACCATTCTCTTCCTTGTCTTCCTTCTCGTTGAAAATTAAAACATCTCTTGCAAATTATCTTTCTGTGTCGAGCTTTAGAAAGTTGCTTGTTAACAAGACGATCGAATTGCTTTATGTACACATAGTGAGACACATCTCCTCGCGTTAGTAGTAGTAAATCCGTATGATCTGGTAGCTCTTCTTTTGCAATTCGTAAAGGATACACTTTGTTTGAACTATCTAAAGCAAAAACATTAATCGACGTGCCGGGATTTTTCTTTTCAAATTTTGATATATCTTTTGTAGAAACGGGATATGTTATTCCTTGAAAATTGTACCTGTGTCTTGCATCTTCATATTCTTGGTTGGGTCTTTGTGGATTTATTAATACAAACTTTGACGTCATAGCATAGCGAAAACATTCATTATCTTCATTTTGAACATTAATACAAGATTTTGTATTTTCAATTATTTTTGGCAAAGGAATGTAACTAGATCCCATTAGTCCATATCCGTGTTTGTGAACTCTTATATCTAATACTTCAATACTTGTAAGACTCCATCCGGATCCTCTTCCTTCGTGTTCCTGAAGTTTAGTTAATATTTCTTCTATACAATTCTCGACTATTGAATCAATATTTGAACTTTCCATGATGGTTCGGTTTTTTGTTATGAATCCTCTTGGTGATAATTCTTCTTGTGCATTTATAAACATAGCTTCTAGTAGTAAACCAAATTTAAGAAAGTTCAATCTTTTCAATTCTTCTTTTAAAGTTTTACTTACGATTGGTTTTGCTTCTCTAATAAATTCTTCTAAGTTCAAGTTTTCATTTTGAATCTTATGATCATTACTACCTTACCGGGTAAAGCAAATACTTGTAGATTCGGTAAAGTAGTTGAAGATGTTGCTGTTATTTCTTCTTGTTCTTCTTGTTCTTCTTGTTCTTCTTGTTCTTCTTGTTCTTCTTGTTGTTCTTGATCTTCTTCTGTGTTGTTGTGAATTAGTTCTTTATGTATATCTAGTAGAATTTCATCGTGAAACGATTCCGAACATTTATCGCAATGATACATGTTGACGATGTTTACTCTTCGAAATTTCGCCGAGAAATGAAATGGGCTCTGACGGTCCTGCTTTTATAACGGTTCCCCCACCACTATTTCATCATCATCCTCTTCTTCTTCTTCACTATCCGAGGAAAACAAACGTCTTGGACGAAACATTAATCTTCTACTAACTGATTGTTCATTTGTGTTCTCTATTCCAGTTGGGGTTTCAGTATGTACTTCTTCATATTCAAACGATGATGAAGATTCTGACATTACTACATCCATATCCAAATTTTCATTCTCCACATCATTTACACTTCCTACTTCTGATGTTGTTAGATCTACATCCATATCATTTACACTTTCTACTTCTGATGTTTCACTGTTATTATCATCTTCTTCCATATTAAAATCGTCTAGTTGAATTTTATACAATATTTCAATAAGAGGTTTCCTTGGATAATCGGTGTTGTCCACAGGAGCCATTTCAAGTAAATGAGGAATAACTCTTTGTGATTCGGCTTATATGATATTTTGATAAGTATGTCAAGGTCATTTTAGATTAAGCGAGAACTGGGAATAGATCACTAAGCGGCATGTTATTTCATTACCACAAAGTGATCTATTCCCCATTCTCTAAGAAGTGTTCAATCAATAACCAAAGTCCAAATCCATTTCCTTTTTTTTTGTTTAATTTGAATCTTTTGTTACATAGTTTATTGGTTGACTGTTTGAAATTTCAATGTGTCGTCTTATTATTTGTTCCAATTCTTCTATTTTTGCTTGTTTTATCATTAGTTCTGTATGTAACTCATTAATGTAATCAGCTGCTTTATCCACCGTTCTTGTTCGTATTTCACCTAACATAACACCAGGAATCAATCTCTGTAGTCTGTAAAACTTAAACTTTATTCTAGACTCTCTTGCCTTAGCCATTTCCCGAAGCCTTTGTTTCTTATTGTCTTTACTTGTAGTCAAGTCCATACTCGTGACAAGTTCGCTTTCAGAATAATTCGACTATAGTACACTCGTCTTTTATACACTTTCCCCCACCACTTTCAATTTCCCCCACCCTACTAATATAGGTCAAGGTCATATGGTATTAACGCGAGAACGAGGAATAGAGCACTAAGTGGCATGTTAGTCCATTACCACAAAGTGATCTATTCCTCGCTCTCTATTCTACATCTAATTTTTTTGGGTTTTTGTTATTTTTATCTTTTTTTTTTGGTTTTTCTGGGGGAATGAGTGTTTGAATATTACTTGGTAGAATGTCCATTTTTCTTCTTCAAATCTTCAATAGTTTCCAACAATTGTAACAAATATGCGTTAGTTTTTTCTAAAGTTTTCAGTCTGCTACATCCAACTTGAATGGAAGGCACTATTAGTTGCAATTTTGCAAATTCTATCTTTTCTTTCTTGCACCTTTCTCTCATTTTTAGGTTTTTCCTTAGTCTTGCCGAAGATGGTGTTATAGGCTCGTACATACAATCTGGATATGGTTTTGACATTTTTAACACTGATGTTGAAGTACAATGAGATACTTGCGGCCGTTGAGCTTGATAATAATTTGTTGTTGGAGTATTGCAATACATCTTCGGTTCTAAGTTTTGGTGGCAATCTGTAGTTGAAAATACTGGTGTTGCAGAAGGATCAGTCATCTTTCACTGTTGTCGTACAGAGTGAACTCTTTTTTTAAGTTTTACTTCTTTTATCACATTTCCCCCACCACCGACTTATAAATTCTTCCCCCCACCATAATTATTTATACTTGTTTTTCCACATTTCAAATTTTATACCATACTTCCAATATGACATCTGCGTCTTCCTCTTTCAAGTATTTGACAAATTCAGGACTCCTTGACGATACATTCGGTCTGTTTAGATAGCTCATCACCTTGTGATGGCTTTCCTCATTTTCTATGTAACAATAAACTTGCATTAACTTGTTATCTTCTTCTTTCGATGATATGAAATTTGCAACAGAGGTCCACTCTTCATATTTAATCTTGAAATGACGCACTTCGAATTCCATGATGTTTCTTACAATGCCGCAACAATAATAAAACTCTCTTCAAACAACCTGCATTTATACACGTTCCCCCACCTAGTTATAACCCCCCACTCTTTTCCCCCTCTCCTTTATATGTGGAAGGGGTATTATGGTTTGAATGCACGATACTTAATAAATTCAAACAAACACTGTGCACAAATGTCGCAGGTGTTATTACATGTTTCGAATTTCATTATTTGACCTTTTACAAGATGAACTAACCTACCTCCATCATCTTGGAATTGTTCAAAATCTAAAACAGACGCTTTTCCACAATCATGACACATTTTTGTACCATCTTTAAAAGTATAAGCAAGATAGATAGCAAATCCATAATTGTCTTTCTTAAATTCAATGAGCATTTCACGAATTGCTTTAGGTATTTGACACTCATTTGATCTCATAATGTAATGGTAAAGAAACCCATTATTGATAATTTCTTGTAAACACAGAACCAACAACCTATCCATCGTGTTAGACTTATACTGATAGTTACATCTAAAACCTCTTTCTTATATGATTTTCCCCCCACCACTTTTATATAGGTCAAGGTCATTGTATATCAAGCGAGAACTGGGAATAGATCACTAAGTGGCATGTTATTCCATTACCACAAAGTGATCTATTCCCCATTCTCTAAGAAGATTGTTGATAATTTAGATTCCTAATATTTCTTTTCCTTCTTCTTCACCTTTTTGAACTGTAGTATTACCAGACATGTGTGATATTAGTTTCTTCATTTCTCGATTTTCCATTTCCACTTTCTTCAATTTTAAATCTCTTGCTTCGATTTGTAGTTTTAAATACTTGATGTAACTTCCAGCCCAGTGTAGGGTTTTCAATTTTGGTGCTCCCATTGCAATTCCAGGTATTTGAAATTGTAGTCGATTGAACTCCATGTTCATATCTTGTCGGTCTTGTTTTTCCTTTTCTAGTCTTTTCAATCTTTGATTCTCCCTTAACGAAGAAGTTGGATCACAAGGAATATGACGAAACATTTTGGTCAACGATATCTCGAAGAATAAGCTTCTACGCAGAAAACCAACACATTTATGCACTCCCCCCTCCAACTTTAGGCTAGTGGTAGGGAGAATTACATTAATTTAATACTTATTTCCACCGTTACACTTGCTCCATTTTCAAAAAGGTATCTGTAAAATGGTTCTGGATACTGGTATATTTCACGTCCTATATTTTCCTTAAGAAAGTTGAAAGCTATTCTTTTCGAATAGTCATTATGATATACTTCTCTTAAATTAACAAGAATTCCATCTTCCAGAAATTTCACTTGAATCATTGGTATTTTGCTTACATCATCTTTGTCTATCAGAGGTAGCCTGTAGGTGAACGTATTTGGTGGTAAACGTAAGGTTCTATCAAGTCGAGAACAGAATATTTTGAACAGTTTTTGATCATTGATTGCAATCTCATGAATACCTATCATTTTATAGTACGAAGGTTCAAAAGGTACAGCACGAAACGTTTTTACTAGACAGTTACTCGAAGAAGGTTCTGTAGGTGCGTTAGGATTGAACATTTTTAGTCGACAGTTTCCTGACGAATAAGCTTCTACGCAAATAACCAACACATTTATGAACATTCCCCCACCAACTTTAAGCTAGTGGTGGGGAGAATTTTCCCCCACCACTTCTTCAGAATTAATAGCTTCAATTTGAATTACAACAAATATATTTGACGCAAATTCCCAAAAAACTGAATATGAAACAGTTTCTTCCACATCTTGAGATTCATTTTGTGTTTCAACCATTTCCATCATTGAAGGTTCTTGATCAATTTCTGTTACTTCCATCGCTTCTTCTACAGGATTTTGTATTGTGTCGGTTGTTTCAACTTCATCTTCTTCTTGAACTAACGTAATATTTCGTTGTCTCACAATTTCAATTAATTGTATAAAAGAATTATCTCTAGGAGACATTATTAACCATACATGTAGCTCCAACAAATGCTGACTTACTAATGACAAAACTCTCAATTTATAAGACTTGTTTGAATAATAAAGTGGGGGAACTACCTTAGTCCAATTCGGATTCGGATTCAGAAGACAATAAAGGAGATATGGGTGAATCCAACGATGAATCTAATATAAATGTATCAATAGCTTCCTTAACTATATCTTCGTCACTATCGTTTATCATTTCTTCAAAAAGTTCTTGTTCAAACTGTAACATTTCTTCTTCCATCGTGGAATCATTATCAGTTTCGTTATAATTTTCCTCTATATTGTCTTCTTCCATTTCATTTGTATTAATATAAACATTTTTAACTTCAAAATAATTAACAAATGGAGTATCTTTAGACAACATATTTGTTCACCACTTCTTTTACCTCGAATAACAAACTATGTATCGCTTACTTAGTCTTAAATACTTCTACCCCCACTTTTTTTTGCACAACGTGAAGGAAGGTGGGGAGAGGATTTTGTAGCTATTCTTCTCTATCTAGGTTATATTTCATTGCTAGCACATCTACTATAATTTTCTGCTTTTCAACTTCATCACGAATAAATATTGTCCAGGGAAATAGTTCATTAATATTGTTGATTGTTACTTTTATATCATACAAAAAATCAATATGTCTTAGTAATGAAACAATAACAATAACTCCTATCCCATTGTTTGCCATAATTGTTTCTTCAATTTTAATACGCAAGTTTGTTATCAAACTCCATATATTAATATCATTGGCTATAAAACCATCAAGTCTAGTACTCATCTTGACGGTGCAAGTACAGACTAAAAACCTGGAGGTTCATAGCCCGCCTTTTATTAGTTTTAAAAATGGGGAAGGGGAAGGAATAAGGATTGGGAGGGGATACGGTGGGGTTGAGGGAAGGGTAATGTGGTTATTAGACCACTTGTGCGACAAAGTAGCCACCAATGCTAACTTCGAGCTCATAACACTTCATAACATCATCCTGCCAAGTCAACATACGTTCTCTAGTATTTGGTGTTACACAGAAGAACCTACTATCATTATACACAATAGCTGAACCAATTATAACATTGAATCCTAAATTTAGCCATTTGTGTGCTTCCGTAATAAATCTTTCTATTGTATCAAAAGGAAATTGTTCATCGATGTAGATTGGTCTCATTTGTTCATCAAGTTCAATTACATCTTCATCTTCACTGTCACTGCTACTATCATTTTCATTGTCACTGCTACTATCATAATAATCTATCACATCTTCTTCAGGCTGTTGGAAAACATCAGCAATTTCGGAAGGATTGAAGTTTTCACTATGGTGAGGAAGCATTTTAAAGCAAATAATAACGGCAGAGACGAAACAACAAGTGTGGCGCGTGAAAGCAGAATGAAGGAGTGAACAATGCTTGCTTCGCTTTTATAACGATATGCTAATGAGAGGGGTAAGAGGTGACCCGGGAGGTGGGGAAAAAGGAAGGAGAGGGGATATTTATTTTAAATAATTTGCATAACTTTTGACTAAAATAAGATAACCAAATTCTTCTTTTACTAAAATGTTCGTCTTACATAGACCTTTTCAATGATGTATCGCTTGTCGTAATCGATCAAATCATTATCGAGTTATAGCCATTTTAATTCTTGGGGGGGAGGGTTCCACTTGGGTGCTCATGCGGAACTGATCTTCTCACGAGATAGTCGTTGCGTGATAATGAAGACAAATGTTCATCGCGCCGCGACCACTAATTAACTCGCATTTGCCGTGTTCATATCTTTCCTACTCATTATATATACGTTTCCTACTTCATTATTTCAAGACTAATTAACTTGCAAAACAACAGTCTCTGTCTTTGAATGCTGATGAGATTTCATTAGGAACCATTCTTTGCACGCTATATGAAGCTACACTGGCTATGCAAGTCAGAGCGGTCATATAACTGTACAACGACCTCTGAAAAGTAGGTCACGAGACTTAGAGTGTTAAAAAATAATGGGGGAGAAACACAACGCTATAACGCATTGTGTTTCTCCCCCATTATTTTTAGCAAAATTTGGAAAATCTATGTGAATTTACTTTGTACGCCCCCACCTTGTAATACCATCCATTTTATGCCTGAGGAGATAGTCTTTAGAGTCTAACTCATAAACAGATTTTTCTTTACGCAAGGATTCAATAACTTTAATATTATATTTTTTGCCGTTACAATTTGCTAAAATGTGTTCGTTGTCAATAACACTTTCAAAAAAATATAGACAACCTCTCTTAATCCTATTTCCTTTCACAGCAATAATTTCGGATTGGTATTCAACAGTGGGGGTTTCTGTCAGTTGTGGTTCGGAAAGATGTTTCACAACATGTACACGGCAGAAATGTTCGTTCTTAACACATTTCCTCCCACAAGCTGATCCTTTCTTAATTCCCCTAGTGAGCACTTCAGGGCAAGTAGTGGGACGGCTAAATGCCCTACGACGCTCTTCTTTTAATAATTGAAAGCGCTCTGAAGGAGCAGGTTTAGGAGCAGGTTTAGGAGCAGGTTTAAAGGATTTATTTTTTGGATAGGCGTGGTCTTTATGCATAATAAGTGGTGGAGTAGGAGGTATTGGTGACAGTGGAGTGATAGGTGTACTTAGTTCATGAACAAAAGCTTCAATTGAAGTGGTATCAAAACGATGAACTGTTTGTGGCGGCGGCATGTTGTTTGATGGCGGCGGTGATTGTTGTTGAGATGGTGTGGAGTCGTTTGAAGATAGAGGCGGTGAAAATATGCTGCCAAGTATAGTAGTCATAGTGAGTGGAAGAAGAGCTCCAGAAGTTGAAGGTTTCGAGTCTTGTTGCTTCTTATACCAGTCGGGAGCATTTTTCAATCGAAGAGTTTTCTTGACTGGAGTCGAAGCCGTAGTAGAAGTAGAAGTTGAACTTGTAATAGAAGAGCGGGCTGTAGTGGAAGTTGTAGTCGGCAGGGATGACATCGTGGTAGTTCTGTTTGCAGCGTAACGTCTGGAATCAGAATGAAACTCTAGCCGTGGTCGTCGCGTCTTTTATAACGGTATGCTAATGAGAGAAAGGTTAGCGACAAGCCGTGACCGGTCATTGGACCCGGGAGGTGGAAGGTGAGATGGAAGGGGAAAGAAAGGTGGAGGGGGGGGGGCAAATCGACTCCATTTTTTTGGAGGGGGGGGGTCATTGACCCTTCCAAAAGTGGGTCAAGGTCATTCAAGACTTATAATGAACCAAGGTGATGGGAACAGTAGTAACTGTTCCCACCACCCTGTTTGCCTAACGGTTCCCACTCCCAACCCACTAGTTGCGTTCTGCGAGGGACATCGACGCAATTTTGTTTGGTCCGTCCGCATTCAAGCGTAACGTCCCGGCCCGCATTCAAGCGTAACCACTAATTACAAGGGAAACTGGAACAGCTGATGCAGACACGCAACTCTAACACCCACCCAAGCTAATCCCACCCATCATATTCCTAAACAAAATTCAAAAACCTAGTCCGCTAGTGCGGATGTCCCACCCCTTCTAAGTGAAGTTCAACCGAACTTCTGAATTTACAGTTAATCTACCCCCTATCATCTAGCTGAAAGGCAAAACAACAACATTAATTATTAATACCAACACTTAAAACTAACAACACATCATTATTAAATATCAAATAATTCAACACAACCAAATACCATCATTATTCTTAAAATTAATACACCTTAACGCTAAACACAACTTATAACTAACATCGCAATGCGCAAATTAATTCTTAAATTAAGTGCAACTTACAACTAATATTAACACACACACACACACACACACACACACACACACACACACACACACACATACCACATTGCATTAAAGAACGCAACGTAGTATAAGAAGTTCAAATATATATAGGCCTACTATATATTTGAACCTCTTACCGAGTCGCCAACGACTTTTCGCTATGAAAACTCGTTGACGACTGACGCGAAAATCGGGCTCGTATCGCTCCTCGGGTTTTCGAGTGGTGGGGGTAATTAATGCAGTGGTGGGGAAATTGTTTCACTCCAGTACGGTCTTCAATCCACTCCAGTTCGCAGCAGTGTAAAAATGAAACGAAGGAGTGGGGGTGGCGCATGCGCAGCGACGTAAAATCCAAGGTTTGAGGTTAGAACTTTCCGTGCACAGTAGAGCTAAATTGAGTAATACAGGACTCGGCGCATGCGCAATAGCGAGGAGTGATTCCGATCCGGAGAACTCGTTGCATTCGCAGCAGCGCTAAAGTGAGTAATACAGACTAGGCGCATTCGCAGTAGCGCTAAAGTGAGTAATACATGACTAGGCGCCGTAGCGTGAAGTTGGCTCACTCCAGTACAAGTTATAGCAGCATAAAAATGAAACGAAGGAGTGGGAGCGGCGCATGCGCAGTGACGTAAAACCAAGGTTTGAGGTTAGAATTTTCCATGGTGGCTGCCATGTTTAATTCTGTTTCATTCAAACAATAGTAGTTCATGGCTGGCATGGGATGTGAAGTGTGGTAATTAGATGGGGTTAGCAACCGGTCGTGACCGGCCATTGACCGGTCATCGACCCGGCGGGGTTCCGCTTGAGTGACCACGGGGGGGGGGGGGTTCCGCTTCATTAGTCACGGGGGGGGGGGTTCCGCTTCATTAGTCACGGGGGGGGGTTCCGATTCATTAGTCACGGGGGGGGGGGGGGGTTCCGCTTGAGTGAACACGGGAGGTTCCACTTGGGCGCTCATGCGGAACTGATCTTCTCACGCGATAACCATTATAAAAGGAGATTGTTCATCGCGCCGTGACCATTAATTAACTCGCATTTGTGGTGTTCGCATCCTTCCTACTCATTATATATACGTTTCGCCAACTTCATTATACAAGTCTAATTGCTACTAACCTGAAATTTCATTTACATTAGCACATGTCGTCCTGTTTGAATCACCTTCGCGTGCTCGACGTTATATCTCATTCATTTGTCTTGTTCTCACTTCTACACGTCTGACGTACTTCTTGTGATGGATACGCAATGTTTGAAATTGAAACTTTTGCGGACACAACATATATTACGAAATAATTACAAACCATCGGTTTCAAAGACTAAAACAAATTTAACAAAAGTGAGGAAGAAATTAAGTTTTAACCCGTTATACTCTGTTAAAACTTCGCAGGTTCACGTTGATGATAATGTTATTCACAACATTTTGCGTTCGATGTTACGTTTCCACAACTTCGAACTTGTTACACCTATCGACTGTGTTCAGCAGGTTTTCATATTTTACCCCCACCCTTCTTTATATAAGTGCGCTCACGACAATTCCTGTTTCATTCTTCTATACGCTCTTCGACCGACAACTACTCCGCTCTAAATTACACACTACAAGAAGATGGATACAAACCAAGAACAAGTACAAGTTTACGAAATATCGTCTACTACCCACCCGAGAGAGAATCCTCCAAGAACTTCGCCTTCACCGAATCCACAGAACCCCGTCCAAGTTTCGGATGTATCTTCGACGGCGAGGAATGATCTTGAAGCTATTCTTCGGTCGCTCGTCGGTTTCGACTGACCTGTACGACGATCGCCGTTAAACTGAACTCTTAGAAGTTCAGTTTTTTTTTAAAACTTCCTCCGGATGACCTTGAAGCAATTATCCCCTCTCCCTTTTCAACTAACTTCTACTTTTGTTCAACTGTTGAATTTCAGTTTTGAACTAACTTTTAATTTATGCGAAGTTTTAGTTGAACCCGGTTAATTTATGCGCGCATTTAGTTCACTCCCAAATTGTTGAATTTCAGTCTTGAACTAACTTTTAATTTATGCGCAAATCTACTTCAAACGCTCACCCCACCTCCTCACCCCTCATTTAATATACGACCGGAAGCTATGTGCCCCGGCACGTGGCTTCCGGGGCAGCTGACCTGTGCCAGAAGTGACCAAATCTAACTACTAATTTACATTAAGAAATACCAATAGTAATTGGAATTTGAACAAAATTATTTTTGAAAGAAGAAAACATACGTATTTTTAAAATTAAACGCTTATAAATTTATGTTCCACTGTTGCTAAAATTAAGTGAACATTTAGAATAAGCTGTAAATCCGATATGATTAAGATATATTATAATCGGTATATCTAAATCACTACTCATTATGATAAGATTTTCACCAAACCACGTGTTCGGCTGTGAATCAGCTGACGAGAGTGTTCATTGTTACTTTATCGCTAGAACAGAGTTCGCGTCGTCAGCGCCAAAAGTTGTTGCCAATTTTAACTCCAGAAACTCAAGTAACTCTTCGCGGTACACGATTTTAATTAAACTGAAACCCATTACTGTCTGCTCGTATGAGTTTTTTACACAACAGACTGATGATGTTTGGGTGAATAAAACAATACAAAACCATATAGCAAAGAAACATTAACAATTGTACTGGATATTTTAAAATCTCTAATGCATTATTTTATATCGTATAAACAAATTAAGAACAAAAATATAACACTCTATTATCAAGTTTTCGTCATTTTATTGAAACTAGACATCGCCCACTGGTCAGAATATGACCAAAATTTCAGTTGATCTTGGCAAAATTAAAAGTTTTAGTTATATTTTATGTAACTTAAACATCTGTTATTTATGTTTTCCTAGTCCTTGTTATTACAAAGGCAGGCAAAAAATATAGTGATTCAATCAATAGGGTGCTCTGTTCTCCACCGGGCTCCGAAGTAGCTGGGTGTTCCAGTAAAGCATGATATGCAACAGTAATGTACATGAGCAGCAGTTGAAGGCCGTGGCACAGCTGATGTGTGTCTCAAACAGATGATCCCGGCACACATGGGTCTCGCTGCCGCTAGAGAGCTCTGTGTTACAACAGGCTCTGAAGTAGCTGGATGTTCCAGTGGAGCATGATATGCAACAGTAATGAACATGTGCAGTAGTTGAAGGCCGAGGCATAGCTGATGTTTGTCTCAAACAGATGATCCCGGCACACATGTGGCTCGCCGCCGCTAGAGAGCTCTGTGTTACAACAGGCTCTGAAGTAGCTGGATGTTCCAGTGGACCATGATGGACGAAGTGTTGGGCATACCCGTAACAACTGGAGAAAATGTTTATGTCATTCTGGAGAAGCTCGCCGCCACCCTCGGAACCAATTTCAAGCGTGAGGATGTGTCCATCGCCCACCGCTTGCGCCTGTTCTCGGAGAAACAACCTCATCCGCCGATCATCTGCCAATTTGTGTCGAGGACTGTTAAGGAGAAGTGGTTGGCAGCTGCAAGGACCAAGAGAAACCTAAAATCTACTGACATATCTGCCAATCTGCAGCCGTGTAACATCTACGTCAACGACCACCTGACGGGCAACAGCAAAGGACTCCTAGGACGGGCTCGGAGGCTGCAGCGCGAGGGGAAGATACACTTCGCAGGCTACTTCAATGGCAAGATCCTGGTCAAGCCGCGGGAGAGGGATGCTGCCATAAGAATTGTGCATCAGGAGGATCTGGACAAATTTGACAGTAACTAATTTACTTAGGTACCTATTTGCTTGATTAGCCTATTCTTTTATTTTCATTTTTTTTTTATTCTATTAATTTTTTGTACGTAAAATTAAACATGTTTTTAATTTTATATTTTTCCATTTATTTTGAATGAGAATTAGTTAAATAAAGATTTATAAAAGAAATACAAAAATTCATATAAATTGCTTTTTATGGGCATAAACTGCTCTATATGGAAATATATATTTATTTAGTTTTTTATCTTTCTGTCATCAAACAGCGAGCAATTAACACAAAATTAATAATTTTTATTGATGATGGACCGATATTTGTAATGTAAATCTCGTTACTTTGTAGATAAGTAATTTATATTGTGTTTTTAGTCTAAAATACGAGCAGTTTCTGGGATTCAGTAATGACTTGATTCATTAATTAAACTTAATTAACGAATTTAAACGCGTATTAATCTTAATTTTAATTATAGTTAAGAAATTATGAGTAAAATTTTATATGTACAGTAGTTTTTTTATTGAGTGTAGCTTAAATATGAATTTTTCTGCTAAATATGTAGGCCTAACTTGAAAGAAATTTGAAACTAAAAGGGATTCAGTTATTTTTTTCATTTTAATTTAAAATAGAAATAAATTTAGAATGAAAATTGTTTGTTAAATCTCATGTTATCCATGTTATCTTTTTGTCGTTGAATAAAATATGTTTAGACATTTTTGTCAATAAAGTATTCAATGTTTTCATTTATAAATTCATAGGCAAAGTTTTTGTCGTTGAAGTTGAATAATCTTAGTTAACGTTAATATCAATTAATTTTAGTTACTCATTTAATAGTTTTATTTCTTTTTTCACTGATTTTGTTGGCATTTATATTAGAAGGCATGGTTTTGAGCAGACAGGAGGCGGGGTCATTGACCTATGCTGTGCGACGACGATGACGGCTCTCTTTTAGAAATAATTCATTGCCAGGAGTTGGACGACGTTGCTCAATTTACTGATTTTTATCATAATAATGGTCGTGACGGTTTGTGTATCTTCAATTCTAATATTCGCAGTTATAATAAAAACTTCGATGAACTTTTAATTTATTTAAATAATTTCATCCAATATTTGGATATTATTGTTTTGACGGAATGTTGGCTGGGCAAGGGAGGGGCGGGAACCGGTTTGGAGGGGTTCGACTGTTTTCATACTGAGACACAACGAAATCAGAACGACGGAGTCATTGTGTACACTAACAAAAAATTATCTGCGACTGCATCACATATTACTCTAGGTGACGTTTACGGATTAGGACTTAACTTCACAATCTTTAAACAGAAATTTCGATTACTTGCACTTTACAGAACTTATGACAGCAATCCAATTTTGTTTATTAATGAACTTGAAAATTATTTAAATAATTTGAGTAAAAATCAGTCATGCATTTTTTCGGGGGATATTAATTTTGATTTATTGCAAAGAGACATAACTTCGGCTAAGTATTTAGATTTGTTACTGGGAATGGGATTTCTTCAATGCATAGACAAGCCAACAAGAGTAACTTTTAATTCAAAGAGCTGTCTGGATCACATTTTTCTGAAATACAACAATACTTCTCAGGTAAAATCAGCTGTGTTCCAGACAGCCGTGACTGACCATTACAGCACTGGCCTCACCATTACCAATGACATCAAGCGCACAAATACTTCCGACTTCCCGACATCACCTCGCACATACTTGGACCACGACTTACTGGCACACTACTTAACTAATTCCAACTGGGAACCTATAAACAATAACAAGATAGACATAAATTTTTGCGCTGACCATTTTAGTAGAATAGTTACTAACTCCATAGAATGTGCAAGAAAACCGAATAAAACTCGCTCAACTAGGATGAAAAAACTTAAACCTTGGATAACAATAGACCTAATTAAACAAATTAGACTAAGAGACAAATTAAATAAGCGAGTTAAAAAACAACCTTTTAACGCAGAGCTAATAACGTACTATCACGAATTCAAGCAAACACTAAATAATAATTTAAGACAAACAAAACGTGATTATTATAGGTCAAAATTAAACGAAGCATTAAACAATCCTAAACTTTTTTGGGAAGTAATTAATGAACTAGCAGGTAGGGCAAACACAAAAGATGCTTTTCCAATTGAAAAATTTTCCAATAATGCCCAAACTTCGGTTTCACTTTGTAAACAAGTTGCTAATGATTTTAATAATTTTTTTTCTAATGTTGGCAGCTCTTTAGCTAATGCAATTGTTTCGGGTGGGGACCCAGTTGTGAATGACTTTGACTACCGTGTCAACTGCACCTTTACTCTCCAACCTATCACTGAACTTGACCTACGACGTTACGTTTACAGCTTGCGGGGCGGGTCGGCGCCAGGCTATGATGGAGTTTCGGCCAAAGTCCTAAAAAATAATTTCATTGTTCTTTGCAAACCGCTTTTACATATTGTTAATTTAAGTTTGACATCTGGTTCCTTCCCCGAGTGTTTTAAATTGGCAAAAGTATTCCCTCTTTTTAAAGCTAATGATTTTAAAGATAAAAATAATTTCCGCCCCATATCTTTGCTTAGTGTGTTCACCAAAATAATCGAGAAAGTTGTAAAGGATCAATTAATTTTATATCTCCAATCAAACAATATTCTTAGTGAGCGTCAGTATGGGTTTCGGCAAGATAAAAATATAGATGATGCTTTGTTTGACATAAATAAGGAACTAAATAATTCTATTTCTGGAAATAACCATCCACTGATGATCTTTCTCGACCTCAAGAAGGCTTTTGATTCTATTGACCGTACAAAGTTGTTAATGAAGATGGAAGCAATTGGTATACAGGGCATCGCCCTTACTTGGTTTAAAAACTATCTTTCGAACAGATCTCAGTTTGTTTCTATTTGTGGTACAAATAGTGATTCTATGCCTGTTGACTACGGGGTGGTCCAAGGCAGTAACCTCGGGCCTGCTTTATTTCTTATCTATATAAATAATATGACTAAATTGAACCTTTTTGGAAAATTATTTTTGTTTGCAGACGACACTCTCATTTTCCTGCAGGGGAAATCTTGGCCCGAGGTGCGTGATAAAGCAATGCATGATTTAATGATTGTTAAAAAATGGCTAGATCAAAATATACTTTCTTTAAATATTTCAAAAACCAAGTTCCTACCCATTTCCATTAGTAAATTTTCAGATTATAATTCGCATGATATCTTAATTCATACTTGCAATAACTTTCAAAATAATAACTGCACTTGTGAAAGCATTGAGAGGGTAGAATCATATAAACATTTGGGAGTTATTTTTGACAATAGACTAAAATGGACCCATCACATTGAATACATTAAAAATAAAATCAGAAAATATATTTTTGCTTTTAGACAGATGAATGGAGTCCTATCTTATAAAGAAATTAAGATGGCATATTTTGCGTATGTGCAGTCGTTGCTGTCCTTTGGAATTATAGCTTGGGGGGCAGTTTCAGAAGCCTGCTTGAGCCTTTGAATATTGTCCAAAAATCAGTTTTAAAAGTTGCCTTTGGGAAAAACAGCCGTTACCCGACTGACGCTCTATTTGCAGAATCATCTGTTCTTACTGTCCGTAAACTTTTTATCAAAAGCATTTTAATTAATATATTTAAAAACCGCAATACTATATTTCAAGAAATTTCTCACTCGCACAATACAAGATACTCTTCAACAGTCGGAATAGCTTCAATGTCATTGAACAAAACATTTTCCACTACAAATTCTTTTTACATTTCTCATATTGTTTATCGCAATATTTGCAAGCATTTCAGCGATATTAAAATTTTTGACTCGCCTTCCTTAAATACTTTCAAAATTCGTATTAAAGATTTTTTACTCAGATTAGGTGTGGACGAGGCTGATCTTATCATTACTGCCGATTATCGGCGCCCAGACCTTGACCCCTGACTATGTACCACTGCCCTCCCATCGACCCATCCCAAACTCGTCCCAGCTGATTGATAAAATTGATGCATTCATATTTTATTTTTTCACACTCCGTCATGGTCATTGTTGATATATAGAAATCACAACTCCTTTATTTATATATATACATTTTCTATTTTATATGTTTATATTGTTCTATTTTATATGTTATATATTCAATTAAAGGTCAATTTTACATTGTTTTAAGCAACGCCAGCAGACGCACAGGCTTGCGCCTATGTCTGCTGAATTCCATGGGCTATTTTTTCTATTTAACAGTTCGATTTGTTTTGTTTAGATTTTTAGTTTAGTTTAGTTTTTAATTAATTTTAAATTAAGATAGTTTTGTGTATTCTGAACTGTAAAATTAATGGAATAAATAAATACATTCATTCATTCATTCATTCATGATATACAACAGTAATGAACATGTGCAGCAGTTGAAGGCCGTGGCACAGCTGATGTTTGTATCAAACAGATGATCCCGGCACACATGTGACTCGCCGCCGCTAGAGAGCTCTGTGTTACAACAGGCTCTGAAGTAGCTGGATGTTCCAGTGGACCATGATATACAACAGTAATGAACATGTGCAGCAGTTGAAGGCCGTGGCACAGCTGATGTTTGTATCAAACAGATGATCCCGGCACACATGTGACTCGCCGCCGCTAGAGAGCTCTGTGTTACAACAGGCTCTGAAGTAGCTGGATGTTCCAGTGGACCATGATATACAACAGTAATGAACATGTGCAGCAGTTGAAGGCCGAGGCATAGCTGATGTTTGTATCAAACAGATGATCCCGGCACACATGTGACTCGCCGCCGCTAGAGAGCTCTGTGTTACAACAGGCTCTGAAGTAGCTGGATGTTAAAGTGGACCATGATATACAACAGTAATGAACATGTGCAGCAGTTGAAGGCCGAGGCATAGCTGATGTTTGTCTCAAACAGATGATCCCGGCACACATGTGGCTCGCCGCCGCTAGAGAGCTCTGTGTTACAACAGGCTCTGAAGTAGCTGGATGTTCCAGTGGAGCATGATATGCAACAGTAATGAACATGTGCGTAGTTGAAGGGAGTGGCACAGCTGATGTTTGTATCAAACAGATGATCCCGGCACACATGTGGCTCGACGCCGCTAGAGAGCTCTGTGTTACAACAGGCTCTGAAGTAGCTGGATGTTCCAGTGGACCATGATATACAACAGTAATGAACATGTGCAGCAGTTGAAGGCCGTGGCACAGCTGATGTTTGTATCAAACAGATGATCCCGGCACAAATGTGGCTCGCCGCCGCTAGAGAGCTCTGTGTTACAACAGGCTCTGAAGTAGCTGGGTGTTCCAGTGGAGCATGATATGCAACAGTAATGAACATGTGCGTAGTTGAAGGCCGTGGCACAGCTGATGTTTATCTCAAACAGATGATCCCGCCACACATATGGCTCGCCGCCGCTAGAGAGCTCTGTGTTACAACAGGCTCTGAAGTAGCTGGATGTTCCAGTGGACCATGATATACAACAGTAATGAACATGTGCAGCAGTTGAAGGCCGTGGCACAGCTGATGTTTGTATCAAACAGATGATCCCGCCACACATGTGACTCGCCGCCGCTAGAGAGCTCTGTGTTACACCAGGCTGTGAAGTAGCTGGGTGTTCCAGTGGAGCATGATATGCAACAGTAATGAACATGTGCGTAGTTGAAGGCCGTGGCACAGCTGATGTTTGTATCAAACAGATGATCCCGGCACACATGTGACTCGCCGCCGCTAGAGAGCTCTGTGTTACTCCAGGCTCTGAAGTAGCTGGGTGTTCCAGTGGAGCATGATATGCAACAGTAATGAACATGTGCGTAGTTGAAGGCCGTGGCACAGCTGATGTTTGTCTCAAACAGATGATCCCGGCACACATGTGGCTCGCCGCCGCTAGAGAGCTCTGTGTTACAACAGGCTCTGAAGTAGCTGGGTGTTCCAGTGGATCATGATATGCAACAGTAATGAACATGTGCGTAGTTGAAGGCCGTGGCACAGCTGATGTTTATCTCAAACAGATGATCCCGCCACACATGTGGCTCGCCGCCGCTAGAGAGCTCTGTGTTACTCCAGGCTCTGAAGTAGCTGGGTGTTCCAGTGGAGCATGATATGCAACAGTAATGAACATGTGCAGCAGTTGAAGGCCGAGGCACATCTGATGTTTGTCTCAAACAGATGATCCCCTCACACATGGGGCTCGCCGCCGCTAGAGAGCTCTGTGTTACAACAGGCTCTGATGTAGCTGGATGTTCAGTGGACCATGATATGCAACAGTAATGAACATGTGCGTAGTTGAAGGCCGTGGCACAGCTCATGTTTGTCTCAAACAGCTGATCCCGGCACACATGGGGCTCGCCGCCGCTAGAGAGCTCTGTGTTACCGTTTCTCGGCACTTTAGTATCCCTCGCAATATTCCCAGCACTGCATTAGGACCAATCCCTTTCCGTTTATTACACACTATTGATTTGTGTTGTTATTGTGTAACTGTTGATTGTTAAAGTTGCTCAAGGATAAACTTTTGAGTCGTTAGTTTTGTAAAACGATTTACTCGGCATAAACAATGTTGTTTGATAATTTTTCTTGAGGAAACTTTGTTTTCGAATATTTTTTATTAATTGCGAAAATATATGCGAAACGAATTTAACACCGTGCGATAACTTACATACTTCGAGTGAGTGTTTAATTTATATTTTTATAATTTTATTGTTCTTATCATTGGTTATTAAGGTACATAATATTATTTGTTTCTAGATAAAATAATGTATCATAATATCTTGATGTTGTTATATTTATTTTAATATAATGTGTAATTTAATAAATATTCAGACCATAAGTTGTACTACACTTTTGTAATTATAAAGTTACATAATTCCATCTTAAACGAGAAACGTATATTATAACTCCAGTGTGTCCTTACCGAAGGAACAGGTTCATAGCGGACGGATGTTATACAGCTACACAGCACGATATGTACGGTAATGTTCCGCAGCGGAGATCAACCGACCAAATATTAGTTGAGTCAACACCCGCACGGTATCCAACGACGGGTGAAGTATCTCTATCTATATTGCCATGCAACGGTGGTCTTAATGTATTACAAAAATCGGATGATATTTTTTTTATGTTTTTAAAATAGGTTGTTAATTTTAAAATTTTGTTTACCCTCCTGTTACTAGTCAGATTACTTTTTCGCTTATTAGTTTACTTTGTCACTTTGTACGACGCCGAAGCCACCAGGCCGTATTGGAAGGCAATATGAATGAAGGATGAATTTAAACAGATTAGCTCAATATTTTGACAGATTCATTAATTAATAACCCAACAACCAATGTGCAGCCAAGAACAGTTTCGAGCATATACAAATCTCCATAAATTAGCTATATATACAAATATAAATAAGTAGGGACACCCTTATGGTTAAGTGAGAACGCCGCCCTCGAAACACAGAAAGCATCTCTAGATGTACTAATTTTTATTTAAAGATATGCTAATTCATTGAGAATAAACAGATTGCTAGAATAACTGTGCTGAAGTTTGTTATTGTTTTGATCTTTGTAAACAAATATGATCATTTTGACATTTAAGATGTAGGAAAAGCAGTTCCTGTGGCAATTAGAAGTAATCCCAGCATCAGTGCTTTATTTCGTGGGCAAAACAATTTTTTTTAGTATGGGATGTCCCTACTCATCATTGTCCTTATGGGGAAGTGAGAACGCCACCCACGAACACACATACTACCATGATAGTGTAATTTTCATTAATTAACTCTTTACACAGTCGTAAACCAATGTTTTCGCTAATATTTTTAACTTGGTGAAGTGTTATTTATTATATTTATAAATATAATATAATAAGTATGTTTATGTAAAGTGACTAGTTATCCTAGTTATTCTTAAGAAATTATATTGTGTATTTTTTTATCTAATGTAGGAACAAACCATATTTCACTTTTTCCTATGAGTGTAAAGCTAAACGCAACATCGATGGTTCTATTTTGACGAATCTTTGTACGCTTGTGAAGTTGTGCAAATTAATATAATTTAATGTTTAATTATTGTTAACAAAATGTAATACATGAACTAGGGCATATACATGTTAATTTGTCCATGTAGAGGTCTAACGTGGTAAAAGGAATGTACCAGTTTCATTACCATTCTCTTGGACAGTTGAACATTGAGGGTGAGCGGATTAGTGAGTGTGTAAAGTAGACATTAAAGTTGTATAGGGTACGGGGAGGCAGGTCGAGACCATGAATACATACAGGCTGTAATGCCCGGCGGTGGGCTAACCAGCTAACCTGTTGGCGAACACTAGGAGTCGTCTTGATGTCTTCCTCACACTAATTGAAGTTGGGGGAGCGGGTTTGGAAAGTTCACAGTCTGTAGGGTTATAGAAGAGAGCAAACATTTTTCACTTTTGTGGAGACTTGAATTAATCGGTACTGACACCGAGAAGAACATAGTAAACTTTAAATAAGGAGTTAAAAAATGTCCTCGTAATAGATAAAAAATCTAGTTAGATCTAAATCTAGTTTGACCACCATATTTACACAATCACTACTTTACAACTAAAACGACCAACATGTCAAATTGCTGGTCATCTATTTAATTTTAAAATATTCCATTTCCTCTAATCATTGCCAGTTGCTCCCTTCTTCTACGAAATCGATCAGCGTGCTTCTAGTTCACCATACCTTGACTAATCATCTCACAAGAATACAACCCTTTAAATTTCGGTAGAGTTGCACTTTTCAATTCCGATCCGGGGTTTCTTTTAGCCAGAGTATTCTTGTCCTTTATCAGGGTGATTTTCCATGAATTTTTATATAGTCTTTTCAATATGTCTGAATAACGAAAGTGGAGACATTACAGACCCCTCAGTAGTGACTGAAATGTTAAATAATTTCTTTCTTGACATTACAAGGAAAGTTGACGTGTTTGAAAAAGACAAACATATTAAAGCGAAAAAGTATTGAGCAACTCATTTTTCTTGTTTCCGACGACGCCTTTAGAAATTAATGAAATAATTCAACAATTAAAAAGTAAACTAAGTTCTGGAGCCGATAACATTCCTCCAAAGACATTAAAAGATTTTTCTGATTTCCTTGCATTCCCTCTATCACATCTCATTAACCATTCTTTTAGTCATGGACAGTTTCCAAGCGCACTTAACACGCTCGTTGCGCGGGGCGAGAATTCTCGCCCCGTGTGGCTGGCACCACGTGCGCGGGGCGGGAATTGTCGTCCTTCTCCCATGCCAACAACCTTGCTTCAGTGTGAGCCCATTTACGTAACGGAAATGACGTCATGAAATTTGACTTAAAATAGACTCCTAGACAACTTCTGATGACTTTTAAGCAACATACAACCAGTTACTTAGTAACTAAACAAAATATACGAAAATGCTTCCGCAATTTTGGTACGCAATTATATTGATTTTCAGCACTCAACGTGTTAAAATAGCAAGAGTGAGGCCTATCTATAAGAAGGGAGATGAGAAGATATGTGATAATTATAGACCCATCTCCATACTACCATCTCTGTCCAAAGTTTATGAGAAGGTAGTTATGGAGAGACTATGGGATTTTTTGAACACGAACCATATCATATTTGAGGATCAGCATGGTTTTGTCAAAAGTAAAAATACCACCAGTGCAATGTTTTCATTAATAAATCACATAGTTACAAAGTTAGACTCCAAGCACCACTCACTCGGCATCTTCTTCGACCTTAGTAAGGCGTTTGACCTGGTAGACCACGACCTTTTAATATCTAAGCTCAACAACATGGGAATCAGAGGGGTGGCCTCCAATTGGTTCCTCTCGTTTCTTACAGGACGAAGGCAATACGTGGAAATAACAGCCAAAGATCAAAATGGGTGTTTAATGCAGTTTAGATCTACGGAAGGAGTAGTTACGAGGGATGTCCCCCAGGGATCCGTTCTGGGACCCGTGCTTTTCCTACTTTTCATTAACGACCTTCCCACTAACATAACAGAGGCAAAAGTGTGTCTTTTTGCCGATGATACTTCCTTAGCCCTATCAAGCCCCTCCCTTCAGTCACTTGAACAGAAAGCATACATTGAGGCAAACAAATTGGTCCAGTGGTTTGATGACAATCTGCTGAAAATAAATACGGAAAAGACTCATCTAATTATTATTTTTTTTATTTAACAAACAGCCTTGACACCTATATATTCAACTTCAGATTTATTTACTTACGTAAATTCGGCCTGAGGTGTCAATATGAATCAATCTTCACGCTGTACGTGTTTCGGGCGTGCTACCGCCCATCTTCAGCAGCGTCAGATTTAATTAAAACATAGCCCATTTTTCGATGGTTGTCGATTTACAAAAACACAAGACACAGTACTTCTACACATAACTGTACATTTATTTACACATACACACGCACGGATACGAAACACGTTCGGAACTTGCGGCGCGCCGGACCGTGGGTCCATACCGGTTAATTTTCGAAGGCCCACTGAATCATGGAAGTGGAAGGGGTCAAGGTTGCGTCACCTAATCAGCTGACTGGCGATTGTCTCTGTCTGCTCCAGGTTTCTTATCTAAAATATTGTACAACTGATATGTTATTTTATCAGCATACTCTTCCTTCTTGTTTAACAAACAGTCCTTGCCTCGGGCCTCCACTTCTTGATAGATAAATAATTCCTCTAACACCTGGGCTTTATTTTTCTGATTGCAATGTTTTAACACTTTAAGTGATTTGTCGAAATTAATTTTGTGGCTATTGTTCTGTTTTAAGTGTTGAGCAACTTTGGAGGAGGGGTTATTCTGTTTTGACGCATTATGTTCCTTGAATCTTTCGGAAAATGACCTATTGGTGGAGCCTATATATTTTTTATTACACTGATCACCATCGTTGCACTCTATTAAATAAACCCCTTTTGCATCTTTTTTGTCAACTGGTGGGGGAGATTTCTGAAACTGTGGTTTCTTAACTTTGTAACCAGTCCAAAAACCATTTCTTTTAAAAATATTTCCAATTACGTCGGATTGCTTATTTATATAAGTAAATGGAATGAACTTCTTATCCGCTATACCAGATTTATTATCTTGGTTAGGGTTAGCCAGTTTAAATTTTGTTTTCCTGATTAGGTTATCAACAATGCAGGTGTCATATCCGTTGTTTAGAGCAATGGGAGGTCCATTATCTGCCCTATTAGCTGAGTTGTACTTACAGCAATTCGAAAACAACGAGATTACAAACCCGAAAAATCCCCACCACTGTAAAATCCAGTATTACAAGCGCTATGTTGATGACTCATTCATAATCTTTAAAGGGACCAAAAGACAAGCTAATATGTTTCTCAACTACCTCAATAGCATTCACCGAACCATCAAATTCAAAATAGAAATGGAATCTAATAACACCATAAATTTTCTGGACGTCAAAATATTTAAAACAATCAATAGTTTTGAGTTTGGCATACATAGAAAACCGACCCAAACAGATTTAGTAATACCTATAGATTCGAACCATCCTTTTCAGTATAAATTGGCATCATTCCGTTCAATGGTATACCGCTTAATTACTTACCAGCTCTGCAAAACCGAATATGAGAAAGAAAAGAACATTATAAAACAGATTGCTCTAAACAACGGATATGACACCTGCATTGTTGATAACCTAATCAGGAAAACAAAATTTAAACTGGCTAACCCTAACCAAGATAATAAATCTGGTATAGCGGATAAGAAGTTCATTCCATTTACTTATATAAATAAGCAATCCGACGTAATTGGAAATATTTTTAAAAGAAATGGTTTTTGGCCTGGTTACAAATTTAAGAAACCACAGTTTCAGAAATCTCCCCCACCAGTTGACAAAAAAGATGCAAAAGGGGTTTATTTAATAGAGTGCAACGATGGTGATCAGTGTAATAAAAAATATATAGGCTCCACCAATAGGTCATTTTCCGAAAGATTCAAGGAACATAATGCGTCAAAACAGAATAACCCCTCCTCCAAAGTTGCTCAACACTTAAAACAGAACAATAGCCACAAAATTAATTTCGACAAATCACTTAAAGTGTTAAAACATTGCAATCAGAAAAATAAAGCCCAGGTGTTAGAGGAATTATTTATCTATCAAGAAGTGGAGGCCCGAGGCAAGGACTGTTTGTTAAACAAGAAGGAAGAGTATGCTGATAAAATAACATATCAGTTGTACAATATTTTAGATAAGAAACCTGGAGCAGACAGAGACAATCGCCAGTCAGCTGATTAGGTGACGCAACCTTGACCCCTTCCACTTCCATGATTCAGTGGGCCTTCGAAAATTAACCGGTATGGAACCACGGTCCGGCGCGCCGCAAGTTCCGAACGTGTTTCGTATCCGTGCGTGTGTATGTGTAAATAAATGTACAGTTATGTGTAGAAGTACTGTGTCTTGTGTTTTTGTAAATCGACAACCATCGAAAAATGGGCTATGTTTTAATTAAATCTGACGCTGCTGAAGATGGGCGGTAGCACGCCCGAAACGCGTACAGCGTGAAGATTGATTCATATTGACACCTCAGGCCGAATTTACGTAAGTAAATAAATCTGAAGTTCATCTAATTAATTTCTGCATTTCAAACAGAAGTTCACAAGACCCAAATTTATCAGTTCTTCTTGATCAAACCATAATACTGTAGAGCCTTCCAATGCAACAAAGTTCCTTGGTATTTTTCTTGATCACAACCTGAAATTCAACTTGCATATCGAACATGTAATCAAAAGAGTGAGTGTTGGGGTTTTTGTCCTACGCACTCTAGCCAAAACTGCCTCGACAGATGTTCTTATATCCGCTTACTACGGACTTATTTATCCATTTCTGTCTTATGCTGTGTCCATTTGGGGAGCTGAGAATCAGAGAACAAAATATCTTTTTAAAATTCAAAAAAAGGCAATTAGGACAATATTTCCACTAAAAAAAAGACAATCATGTAGAGATGTATTTCATTCTTTTGCTATCTTAACGTTTCCATCATTCTTGAAACATTATCTTTCGTAAAACAAAACTTTTCTCAATTCCATAATAACCTAAATCCCGGTATTTATCCCTTACGCTCCACAAACACTTGCCAAATTCCCAAACACTCCACTTCTTTCTTCCAACACCACTTGTTGTATAACGGCATCAAGTTATACAATTGTCTAACTCTTAGGCTGAAGTTAGAGTCAGATCATTCTAAATTTAAGAAACTGCTGAGGAGCATGTTGATAGAGAAAACTTATTACAGTGTCCGAGATTTCCTGACTGGGGGATAAAAGGTACAAGATATTGTTTGTTTTCTACAATAAGTAATTTTAAGTTTATATTTTTTCTGAGTATTTATTTGTAAATATAAATTTGTACTCATTATGAAATCTTGACCTTGCCAATGCAAATTGTAATTTGTTGATTCTGGCAAATAAATGACTTATGACTTATGACTTATAAAGTGTAAGTTTACATTTAAAAAATAACCATATAGTCGTAGGTAAAAAGGTATCTTGGTAATAATCGTGTGGACAAATCTAAGAAATGCTAGTGGATTTCTGTAAATAAAGAGCAGATACAATATTCATTATTTTTGTAACGTTTAACTCGCCCAAAAATAATTAATTTTGCAGTTGCTACACTACAAAAAGAAAAATAATAGCAACTCATATTATGCAGTAGTAGAACTGCTCTAAGGACAGGCTTTTTCCTGCATTTTCACTTTTAAAACAAATATTTGACGATCTTAACCATTTTGTAACCTGTAAGCGTTGGGCGTGGCGCCGGAACAGCTCAGTTATTAACTGTGTCTGTCAAAACTTTGTTCATATGGTTCATATCCTTGTTGGACAACTGCCAACAATGCAACCCGGGCTCCAAGCGTTCCCGCGACAAAATTGACAAATTATTGATTAATAATATTATTTTCATCTCGGGGTTTACACACCAAATATGTTACAAGGTTCTCGATATAGTTTACGATGCTGTTTTTTCAACCTACATGTTTCGTACATCAGTAAAGAAATACCTTTAAATAATTAAATTGCTTTTAAAGCCCTAGCAACTTACTTCAGTTGAATATAGTTTAAAAATTGTTTTTCCTTTTATGGCTTTCAGATTTTTACAAAATTATTTTAGAGTAGTGTATGATCACTTGTAATTTTATACCTAAATTGAGTTTCAATTTAGTTTGGGTCACTAAACTGGAATGAGTTATGATTTTAACTTTTTAACTAGCTTGGGTAGCTGAGTGGTTATAGTGCTCGTCTATGATTTTAACTTTTTAACTAGCTTGGGTAGCTGAGTGGTTATAGTGCTCGTCTATATCCAAAGGTTGCCGGTTTGATTATAAGAAAAGTTAGTAATTTTTGAAAGGTTCGATTCCAGACCCAGTCGCCATTTGTCATTGGGCCATTAATTAATGATGCTTTCTAATAACTTTTCGATGTTAGATAGTAACAAGACTAGGGTATGGACCGTTCCACTCCAAAAAATAAACCAATACCTCTGACGTATAAAGGCACAAAAAAAAAATTAAAATAATAAACGTCTTAACTTTATCGCCTCTAATTTACTCAAACTAACACTTAAACCCAACTTAAACTCAAAACTTTAACCATCCGTTTTACTAAATTAATATTGTTATAGTTTACATATGTGTGGGGACTTTTAAAATCTCACCGACAAAATACATTCTAAACCCACTTTTTGGTAAATTCTCCTTAATTCAAAAACACCCTTCCAACAGTATTATGACGAACACTACTATTGTCCTACTTGATGCCACATAAGCGCAGGAGATAGAAAAGGAGATTTATTTAAGGAAGCTAAGCTCGTGATCAAATTAATTTTGGCTGAAAGACTTGAGGTTAAATAAATGACCGTCCTTTGAGATGTCGCCGCGTCGCTCGGAGCTTCAGAACCTCGCTGACTTCATTGTTTGCCCTGGTTGATGGTTGATCCGACGCTATGCGACACGACGTCGTCTTTGCGTGGTTTTCAGCTTTTTCTCATCGAGCGTTTAACAATCATAACTTTACATTGAAATCGCAGACAAGGGCTATTGTAAGTTTTGTTAATATTGTAAAGAATATCCATGAGTAAGTTTTTCCCGTTTTGAAACATTAATTTCTACTACACCGATGCAATCCATTCCGCTGCAAAATCCCATATTCTAAAAAATATAGATATAAAAAGAGATTATAAACCGATTATTATATAAAATAGTAGTAAAAACATTGTTATCACTAAAGTTTACAGATGTATAAAATAGTATAAATAAGGTTAATAAAATATAAATGATCTGGTTACGTACATAAGCACTTTGAAAGTTAGTAGAAGTCGAAAAATGTCAATGCATCAAAAATTGAATTTTCAAAAAAGATTACTCATGGTTGTTCTTTTAATTTTCAACAATCAAATTATACATTATATTTAGTGTCATTGTGTTGACAATATCGTGGCTAATGTTCTTTTTCGTACGTCTGTCCGAGAAAACAGTTGTTTACGCACTCGATTTATTTTACTTTGCGAACGCTAGATTTACTTTGCGCACTTCAGTGTTTAAACATCAGAACACAAAACAGTATGGCAATGACTTAAATGATTTTTCCTACGACTGTCCGTGAAAACAGTTGTTTACGCACTCGATACTCGTCGCAAAACAGGTGATTGCCGTATTCAATTTACTTTGCACACGCTCGATTTACTTTGCGCACGCTAGATTTACTTTGCGCACTCCAGTGTTTAAACATTAGAACACAAAACAATTTGCATTAGCCAGCAACGAAACGTTGATTAGTAAGGAATTAAGTTGGCAACACTGGATATAAACATCTGATCTATTGTTGTCCATGTGGTCGTTTTCTATTGAATCAACATAAAATAACCTACAAACCAGCTACAGGTGAGCTACCGGTACGTAAGTTATAGCTGCGCAATGATCAATTATGACAGTGACCTTAGTGATTTAAGTGACTTATATCCCCTGACGATCTTGCTAAAACTGCTAAAACAGTGGCGTTAAATCTTCTGCATGAAAAATCCAATAAATTTTTAACTAAATGTAGGAAGTGCATAATACAGGATATCATTAATATCACTATCTTGAGACAGGGACCTCACATAGTGGGTATTTTAACTTGAATATTAAACGTTTATACTTATATAAGATATATTTGGCAGTCGTAGGAAAAATTTAATATGCAACTCGTGCGAAAAGTGCTTTCACTGCACTCGAGAGAAATTATTCCGCACTCGCCTGCGGCTCGTGCATAAACATTTCTCGCGAGTGCAGCAAATCGACACTTTTCGCACTTGTTGCATAAATAACTATAAGTGGCTTATTCACCCTGCGCATGACGATATTTCAGAGACTGCTAAAACAATCGTTAAATCTCTCACCTGAAAAATATAATCAATAGGCTATTTAGGCCTATCTAATTGTAGGAAATAAATAATATAGGCTATCATAAATATTAAATTTATATACTTATATAGTAAATATTAGGCAGTCGTAGGAAAAATTTAACATTGAACTCGTGCGAAAAGTGCCTTCACTGCACTCGAGAGAAATTATTCTACTCTCGCCTGCGGCTCGTGCGTTAACACTTAACTTGAGTGCAGATAAATGAAACTTTGCGTACTTGTTTCATAACTAACTATCAAGACCCGTAAAGTTTGTCAATCTTTATGAGGAACAGTATAAATTTTGTATGTAGTTAGTAATTAATTCAATCGGCTAGCTACTTAGTGAATTGCCTTAGTTTACCATATTTTATGTGGCCTATTACTAATAAAGAACAACCCGCATATAAACCCTCCGGTTGATATAAAAAATTGATATCAACATTGGGAAGACTTTCTTGACTACAAACAAACACGGTTTGGTAGAAATGGAACAATAGTAAAGAAAACTACTGGAAGTGGAATCAACATGATATAATAGTAGTGGCAAAACAGGAACTCTGGGCCATGACGCCATCAAGGCCGTGACGTCATAATAACGACAAATGACGTCACACCTATGACGTCATAATGACGTCATTATCGCTGACGTCATCATGATGACGTAACTGACGTTAATTAGGTCAAGGTCACGCAAGAATGCAAAAACTCGCTCTTTTGCTAATCCTCCAATTTTGTTGAGAAAATGAAATATTTCTCGAGGATTCGCAAAAGTGAAAAAAATATTTTTTTATTTTCTATCAACCAGACTCTTGACCTAATATATCACCCATGGGTCATCAACCCGACCCAGAGCCCCTTAAAATAAAAAAAAATATTTCTCACTTACCCACCGAGAAACCCGAAGTCCGACTGGAAAACACTAAAAACATGGAAAATACGCGATGGTGTTAACACCAAGAGAGCCGGGCACCGACTGATCAGACAGCACCGTGTAATCAGGGTACTCGGCTGTGTGGTGGGGGATAAGGAGGTGGTGGGGGTAAAGTGGTCAGATGGAAGAAAAATTTTATTTTTTCCAACAACTCATCCGAGTTTGTCCTTTATTGGACCTCCATCACTCGGAGTGGAAATATTTCCTGAGAAATATATATTTTTTTATTCTTTCTCATGTGACCTTGGCACTTGTGAAATTTCAAACATAACAAAATGAAAAAAATGTTTTTCATTCCAGACTAAACCGAAAATTTATGAAATGTGTAAATTTCGGCTAAATATTTTAATTTCGGACTGAGGTTAAGTAATTTGAGTGTAAAAAGTGTGATGTGCACACTACAAGAGTCGAATAGCAACTTACCAAGCCGCTCCGTGCATCTCAGGTACACGGCCGCGTGGTGGGGTTAAGGAGGTGGTGGGGGTAAAGTGGTGAGATTGAAGAAAAATTTCATCTGAGTCTGTCCTTTACTGGACCTCCATCATTAGGAGTGGAAACATTTATGTGTAAAGAAAATTGTTTTATTCTTTCTCAGGTGACCTTGGCACTTGTGAAGTTACAACCATACCGAAATGAATTTTTTTTTATTCCAGACTTAACCGAAAATTTATGAAATGTTTTAATTTCGGCTAAATATTTTAATATCTTTAACTCAAGTTAAGTAAAATTTCTAGCTCCTGGTATACCATAATTGTTTTAACGCCGTACCGTCTAGTAAACTTGGCGTGCCGGCTGCGGGATTGGCCGATTGTCCGTCACGTAGTTCGCCGAGTTGTCGCCGCGGGGCGCAATTGGTTGTGACAACGGTCAAACTTTGTTTCACAATCCTTCGCCCCCAAACCCTCTCCTTACACCGTTTCTTACAACCTCTTACAACCTCTTACAACCACTTACAACCCTCTTACAACCCCTTAAAACCTCTTAAAACCCCATACAACCTTTTACAACTCTTTACAACCCCTTACAAATCTCATACAACCCCTTACAACATCTTACAACCCTCTTACAACCCTCTTACAACCTCTTACAGTCCCTTAAAACCCCTTACAACCTCTTACAAACCTCTTACAACCTCTTACAAACCTCTTACAACCTCTTACAACCCCTTACAACCCTCTTACAACCCTCTTACAGCCCCTTGCAACCTCCGCACACCATTTCTTGCAATGTTTGGGGTTGGGCCAATATGATGTCTTCGGTGAAGTAAGAGGGCGTTGATGGCAATCCATATTTCGCCTTAGTCCCCTTAAGGGCAATGTTAAAGAGGAAAAGGCGATAGCTTCTTAATTTTTGTCGAAAAGTATAATTTATACAGCTCTGAATAAAACGTTCATCAAGTCAAATGTTTAATGTGATTTGATTTTTTTTTTTTTTGCAAAATGGAAAGAATTGATATAAACATATATACATTTTTACCACTAAAAATACTATTTACAGGATTTAATCAAATCTTCGCGAAGAGTCGATCTCGCAAGAGAAACGTTAAATTTAATTGAGATTAAAAAACAATTCATTTAAACCAATGGGACAACAAAAAAAAAAAAAATAAAATAATAAAGAAATTATGACAAACTGTGGAAACACGTTTAACGTTGCTCTTGTTGGAAAGAAATACAACATGGCGACACTGCAAGCAAACGTCTGTAATAGGATCATAGGTTATGGAAAATCCGTTTAATTTGGAGATTTTTTACGGAGTAAGGAAATTCAGATAAGTGTTCACCCATCAGAAAGGTTTATTTTTCTAAAGTTTAAATTGGATTATCATGTGCACAAGTGAACCATTTACATTAAGAATAAAGTTAGAATGAAATTAAAATGCACCTAATTGTGTTAATAATGTTCGTTAGTAGGAGTATTAAAATTATTTTAAACCAGTTTCTACCATAGAAGTTGTAAGCCACAAATTTGTATGATTGATGGAATGTCATGTCCTTAAAAATTACAATAATCTCTGTAAAGCATAGACCTAAAACCAACAATTTAGTTCAAAACCAACACTCTTGTTGGGGGCGCCGCGCCGCGCGCTACTCTGCTCGGAAGACAAACAACACCACAGAGACCGTCTGACTGAAGGAGCGATGATTCATCTAACCCCGGGTCTCTGAGCTACGATTAATTTCATTGTGAGATACGATTCCTGAAACCAAATTTTCCGTCTAGATTTTTAAAATTATTTTTACTGCCAGTTTAGATTTGTTTAATAGTAATTGATGTTGAAATTTTATAATTATTTGACATATGAGCAACTTGACATAAATTCAACAGTTTGTATTACGTACGTTTCTTGAAATATTTCATAGATTTCTCTAAAAAAAACTATAATATTTTTGCTATAGTTTTTTTTCAATAATCAATGGAGATATTCATTGAATAACAAAGACTTGTAAAATGGAAGGATTGAAATCAACAAACAATCAGTCAAAGCGCATTTAAAACGTAATGGAGTTAATTTTCTTTTTATAAGTGATTAGTCATAAAAAAATAAATAAAAAACAGAAGTTACATTACAAGCTCCATTGGGAATTAATTGTATTTCATATAACTTACATTAATTCAAAGGTTATTATTTCAAAGCTTTTAACTATTATGTGGATGTAAGTGTAAGAGAGAGACAGAGAGCGCGATCGAGAAAAAGCGTGAGAGGGAGGGAATATGTGTGTGTTGTATCCTGTTGTATCCTGCCGTTGGGTGCGTGTGTGTGTGAGTGTGAAGTGATCAGGTCTTAGACAGCGCAAAATAGATCACTAAGCTTTCTACGTATGTGCATGTGTCGTCATTTCATCCGTTTCAAAACGATACCACTATCTATTTAAAAAATAAATATTCCTCTTTTGCTCTTTTGGTTATAGTTTTTTTTATTATTATTTTTTTTTTTATTATAATTTTATGTATTATAAAACAATTTATGGTTTAAGATTTTTCAACTAAGACTAAGAACAGACAGTTGGTCTCTTCCGAAACTTCGTTTTTACTGAATATTTATTTCATTTCATTGTATCTTAGTAATTTTAAATAGTTTTCAAAGTTTCTACTCGCAGCAGTTCGGTAACTCACTCTCGGTAACGGTTTCCCCAAGACAGTAACCCCTCGCCATCGCTAACCCCGCCGGGTGGGCAGTTAGCAAGTTACGATAACGGACGAGATTAACTAATCAAATATTAGTTGAGCCGGCGGCCGCGCGCCGCGCTGAAGTAGCACCGCCGACCGCCGTAACTCGGCCCTCGTGCAGTTAAACTCGCATCTGGGCAACGATAACTCGAGCTTCTAAACTCGGATAAGGATAAATTTGTCTGCTAAACGGTTCTAAAAGTTTCAGCGTGGAAAAGAATTTCAATAGTTATTTTTTCTAGTTTTTGTTGAAGTATTAATTTTTCCTTGTAACATATGATTAATTATAAATATCTGTGAAATATATATTATAGGGATACTTAACGTTGACGAAGAAAATCGCAAAATGTTGCTGTGAATAGAACTACTTGAGTAGGATACATATGAAATACTTAATGTAAATCGAACCGAGGTCTCAATGTACCTAGTATTTTTCATCATACTTCACGTAGGACAATAGTTTTCTGGCCTGTATTTAGTCCACAAAGTTGGCGTTTTCTGTAGCCTTTTAAAAGTGCACTGTAAAAACATGTGTTAATTTTTTCGTGCGCTAACGTCAAAAGTAGTTTTTTTCTTCAGCAAAAAGCATACTTTTTTCATAAAGTTTTATTCTGGATCAATTATACAATTTGATAATTATACACATTAAGTTCACATAAAGAAAACAAATGACAAAGGAAATAACATTAACGGGTTTGCACCAATGGAGTCACCCTAACAACTGAAAGTCTGTGAGAAACAATACCTATATTTTTTTAAGTCACTGTTAATAGTTAAAATAATTAGTGTGACTATATACAAATTTGTCCAGTTATTTCACATTAGAACGTCTTGAGGAAGTCATGGTTTCAATCTTCTGTTAGCTGTCCTCTGGCCTAATTGAAAAAATACTGCTCCTGATTACTGGTCCAGGGTATTTAAAAAGTTTGTGCTCAGTTTTGAAATAAAATTTGACATGCTTGGCACTTTAAGCTCTTGATGGAGTTGACTATTTATAACAAACCAAGGGGAATTGGTTGCAATTCTTAGGAACTTGTTCTGAAATACTTGAAGTTTATTTAGATTTTGGAAGGCAATGCTCCCATATTGGACAGGCATAAGTTATAAGTGGCCTAAAAGTACTTTGATAAATTAATAAAGCACAGTTAATTTTAACTGACGATTTTCGGTTGATAATAGGAAACATTTGTGCCAATCGTGAATTTTCTTGGTTCAAAAAAATCATACTATATTAAAACAAATCGGGCCAATGTAAACAAAAACGACTTACATACATCAATTTTAATGCAAGATTATGACATTTCTCTATTTCAACGCATATATCAGCTGTTTATAAGGAATATTTAAATTAAGATAGAAGTCAACTAATCTGTACTTATTTAACAGGCTAACCTTTTTTTTTTTGTGTTGAGAACTCCTCCTACAATTTTCAACCGATTTTAAAGTTTTTGGTGTCGTTGCATAAGGCTTGGTCTGTAGTTGTTTCCGCCAAAAACTGATGAGAATTGGACTGAAAATAAAGGCGCTATCCACCATTGAAATCTAAAAAATTCCCATTAAATTAACATTGGGATAGAATAAATTATTATAAATAAATAAATTTATTCACCTCAGACATGTAAACATGCGTTAGGCATACTTAATCTTACCTAAATTTATAATACATAGGTTTTGTATGCTAATTTTTTCCATATGGTTTCTTCTTTTTCATCAATATAAATTCTTTGTTTTCTTCTCTTTTTCATAAAAACTTTCAAGTGAATATAAAGGTTCTTTTGATGAGTTTATTTCCAATTTATAATTTGTTTTAATAAAATTTATAATTTTCCGTGATATTTCATGGGGAGATTTTTCATATCTCCCCATTTTAAACATCTGTTAATAATCAGCTTTAAATACGTGTAGTTATTGGTGAGTACCAGATCAACTGAGCCTTGCTCGTTGGTTTTAATTCACTTTTGTTATAGTGTCATGGTAATAAAACTATTAAATCTACACAAGACTCTTCACAGATAATAGCTGTTAAAAAACTGCTTAAAATTCATGTTCCTTTATTTTTGTTTACTTATAATTGTTATTCCGTTACCAAAATAACAACTCGTAAGACCAATGATAAAAATTACGATTTTAAACTTAAATTTAGCCAAATTCGATATTTCCTGGGATTGAGGCTGTTTCTAAAGTTATTTTTGGGCCAAAACACTCTTAAATGCAAAGTATAAGCAAAATCTACCCGCTAGATTTCGAGATCGTAGAACACACATCCCTTCACACATTGCTCGTATTATAGCATAGGATTACAGAAATATATTTCTTGGATTGGTCGGGTGTCATTGCTTTATAGCTAGGTCTATAGTAACATTTGTACTGTATTACAATAAATAGCTCGATTTCAAGCAACACGTATACTAGTAAAATAATAATTCTTATGACAATTTTCAATAACACTTCCAGAGTCACACTATAACTGCATAAGAAAGCATGCACAATAAAATGTTTTCTGTATTGTTAAAATGTAAAAAAACATTTTAATTTAGAACATCTTCATGGAAGAGTTTTGACAATTTTACTCAAGTAGTGGGGAATGGGGGCTTTTGGGCCAGTTCAAGGTCACCCGAGCGATGACGTCATCGATGACGTCATCGAGGTCAATGACCCCATTGATGACGTCATCGATTGCATCATCGATGACGTCATCACCAATGACGTCACTTCCTTGACGTCACACCCATGACGTCACAGAAATGACGTGCTGATGACGTCATCATCCCTTACGTCACCAAGATGACGTCATTGATGTCACAAAAGGTCAAGGTCACGCTGAAACCTAAAATTTTTCGGCACTTTTGCTGTTTCTCGCACTACGCTCCGAGTTTCAGTCACAGTTACCATGACCTTGACGACTTGGAGCGAATTTGCGATGAGAAACAGCAAAAGTGCCGAGGAAATTTGAAGTTTGCAACGTGACTCTGCCTAAACCGTCATGTGACACCGCTCGGGTGACCTTGAACTGACCCAGAAGCCCCCATTCGACCATTACTGCAACCGCGATGCGCACCCTAAGACAGACACCGAGCGACTGACTGTCCAGCCCCGCGCACTCTAGGTATATGGGAAGTGGTGGGGGAAATTGTGATGACCTTGGGAAACTTGAAAATGTCAAGCCGGGTAGCACCGTTTCGGTGCTACCTCAAAGTTACATGCTAAAGTGTGATGACCTTGAGTAAAAACATAGAAATACTACAAGTTGATACCGTCCCAGAGTTAAAGTGTGGTGACATTGAGTCAAAACACTGAAATACTATAAGTTAAAATCATCCCAGAGTTAAAGTGTGATGACCTTGAGTGAAAACACAGAAATAATACAAGTAGATCCCGTCCCATAGTTAAGTGTGGTGACCTTGAGTCAAAACACAGAAATACTACAAGTCGATCCCGCCCCAGAGTTAAAGTGTGACGACCTTGAGTTAAAAAACTGAAATGCTATAAGTCAAAATCATCCCAGAGTTAAAGTGTGATGACCTTGAGTCAAAACACAGATATCGTCCCAGAGTTAAAGTGTATTGACCTAGATTTAAAACTTGTAAAAATACTTACATATAGAGAGTTAGAGAACAGCGAAACGCACCGCATGGAAGCTGGAGACATACTGGCGGAGCGGTGTTGTGCAGCCTAGGGACTCAGTTGTGGTGGGGGTATAGCCAACACTTAGAGTAGAAGTGTTGTGGGTGACCTTGACCCACTTACCCAACCCCCCCCCCCCGACAAAAAGTGCGAACCCCCCCCCCCCCACCCCCCCCCCCCCACCCCCACCCCCACCCCCACCCCCGAACTTTTTTTCGGAAAATTTTTTGACCTTGACCAAAAAGTTTTTTGCTCCGGACGAGAAGTGACCCCCCCCCCCCACCCCCACCCCCACCCCCACCCCCACCCCCGAACTTTTTTTTCGGGAAATTTTTTGACCTTGACCAAAAAGTTTTTTGCTCCGGACGAGAAGTGACCCCCCCCCCCCCACCCCCACCCCCACCCCCACCCCCACCCCCACCCCCACCCCCACCCCCGACCTTTTTTTTCGGGAAATTTTTTGACCTTGACCAAAAAGTTTTTTGCTCCGGACGAGAAGTGACCCCCCCCCCCCACCCCCACCCCCACCCCCACCCCCACCCCCACCCCCACCCCCACCCCCTCCCCCACCCCTTATATCCTGGGCGTGCCAGCCCCGGCGGGGATATAAGGGGGTCCAGCCAGAGCCGGCTCGCAGTCCGCTCCCGCGCGTTGAACGTGAACGACCGGGACGGACCGCCATAGGCATCACTAAACATTGAATGGCGCCTTCAGTGTTTAGCGAAGTCTACTCTAACTTTAAGACTTGTATTAGTTGTAAGATATTGCGCTTGCGTTTGGGTATTGCGAATTGTTTTATATGAGAGTGTTTTACTTGTACCCTATGTCTCCTGTGTCTTTTATCCTTTGTGTCTTGTTTGTTATGTGTTCAATGTGTATGTGCTTGTTCCAGCATTGACTACGTTGAGCTCAATTGTGTGTTGTAAGTGTGTTATTTGTTTCTAAAGTGTATACGCTTGTTTTAGCAATCCCCCCTTGAGCTTTTTCAATGCTCAAAGTAAATTGTAAAGTCAGGGAACGGGAGTAGGCCCCCGTGTAAAGCCACTTTTAATAATTGGTAGGCTCCTTGCCAGGCATGCAAAAGGTTGCGGATGGCATTTGGGGAGCATGTCCGTTTGTACGCTGGCAAGCAAAAGGTTGTGGCGGCCTCTGCACTCGGACCGAGGACGTAAGCCATTAGGGTGTCCTCAGTATGTTTCCCTTCTGGAAACTCAAAATTATGTAAATGAATCTTTGTTAGCTATTTGTGTTTTTAGTCCCCAAGGCCCCCGAACATTCGTGGTTCGCCATGGATGTACGGGGGCCGAAATTTTTTAATGTCCGTGTGGCCTTGACCCACAAAGACTTGTAAAAATTCAATGCATTGTAAATTAAAAATGTTAAAGATAGGTTACGGGAGTAGGCCCCCGTGTAAAGCCTATTTTAATTATCGGTAGGCTCCTGCCAGGCATGCAAAAGGTTGCGGATGGCATTTGGGAGCATGTCCGTTTGTACGCTGGCATGCAAAAGGTTGCGGCGGCCTCTGCACTCGGACGAGGACGTAAGCCACTAGGGTGTCCTCAGTTTGTTTCCTTCTGGAAACACAAAATTATGTAAATGAATCTTTGTTAGCTACTGAAAAGACAATGCAGTAAATGTTTACAAGTCTTGCGTGGCGAAGGGTACACGACATTGGATGTTGCCTTGTTGTCATAGTTGGGTCTCTTCGGAGGCTACAGCGATGACAACCCAAGTGCCTCACACCCCCAAAGGGGGGTGTGGGGCTTAATTTTTTAAAGTTTTTTGTGACCTTGACCTAAATATGTAAAATCTTTCAAAGTGTTTAACAGTCAGGTCTTATTAACACAGTTAATACATTAATGTCTGTTAAAAAATATAACAGTTAGGTATTTGTAACCCACAAGTTTGGAGTTGTTTATAGTTGGGTCCCTTGGGAGGCTTTAGCTATGGTAACATAAATGTCTCAAGTGGGGCTTATTTTTTTAAAAAAGTGCGAACCCCCCCCCCCCCGAACTTTTTTTGGGAAAAATTTTTGACCTTGACCAAAAAGTTTTTTGCTCCGGACGAGAAGTGAATTACAAAAGAAAAATATTTGTACAAAGTAGTGGATTTAGACCAAACATTATTGGTTTATCAAGCCTGTTGAAGAATATATTGAAAATGGGTGTTTAAAAGCCAAATTTACTAAATGATTGATAAACCGGATGTATATGACGTCACCTTCCCCCACCCTTCAACCTCGGGTATAAAGGGACCCGGTTGAGCGCGCTGCTCATTATTGCTTGGACATTCACCAAGTGCACACTCAAAGCCAAACTTGTTCAAAAATGGCTCTTTGCGATATTTGTGGTGAGTTTTTCCAAGATGAAGATATCTTTGTTTTACACCGAGAATTGCATCATAAAGAAAACAGAAAAGAAGAGATTGTTGTAAGTGAAGAAGACTTGGATGCGTTTGATCGGTTATTGGAAAACTACCAGAAACAGATGGACGACTGTGATAGCTATCTACAGTTACACCGAGAATTGCATCGTGAAGAGGACAGAAAAGAAGAGATTGTAGTAAGTGAAGAAGACTTGGATGCGATTGATCGGTTTTTGGAAAAACCCCAAAAGCAGAAGGACTGGGCTAGCTATTTACAGTTAATGCAAAGAAGAAGACCAAGTGTTATTCAATTTGCCGGAGCTGGACCATCTACAGCTGGAGGATTTATTGAAAAGGAAATGGAAGAAAAAAAAGTGGAAGATGTAAAACAACTGCGTACCCAAGAAGAGGATATGGAAGAAGAGGATACAGAAGAAGTGGAAGAAATAAGACAACTGCGCACCACAGCCTTGCCAGGACCAGTTGTAACTCATTTCAAAATTAATAATGTGCAATTGGAATTGGAAAACTTTATAACCCAAGCTAAAAAGTTAGTTGTAAAAACATTGATGGAAGAATTGGCAAGATTGAACTTTATTAAATTTGGATTGGTGTTGGAGGCTATGTTTACTAATACCGATGGTGAAAATTCACCGAGAGCATTCATTGCTAAAAACCGAACCCTTACAACCACATCTGATATCAACGAAATTTTAGAAGAATGTTTGGTTGAACTGCTAGTGAAACTTCAAGAACATGAAGGAAGAGGATCCGGCTGGACGCTATCATCAATTGAAGGTATGGATGTGAGGGTTCACAAACATGGATATGGTATGAGAGGAAGCAGCTTTATCCCTCTACCAAAGGTGATCCGAGATACAAGATCATGTATCAATGTGAAAAATGAGGATAATGAATGTTTCCGGTATGCAATGTTAGCAAAATATGTGGAAGACCATTCCTGTAGACCTAGCATAGCATACGAAGCTGTTCAACACCGCTATAACTTCCAAGGTATGTCGTATCCTGTTAGTCTTAATGATGTTGCTAAATTTGAAAGAAAAAACCCAGGAGTTTCAGTTAATGTGTTTGGTTTAGACGAATCAAATAACGTATACCCGTTACGAGTTACAAAGACTGAACGTCAAAATCATACAGATTTGCTGCTATTGACCAAAGGTGAAATATCACATTATGTTTACATCAAGAACTTTGAAACTTTGGTTGGACGACAAGTGACTAAAAAGAAAATTAGAGTAACAGTGTGTAAGAGATGCTTTTGTTTCACAAATAAAGACTTGAGACGTGGAGGATCGGAGTGGTTGTCGGAACACCAGCGGCTTTGTAATGACAACTATGAAGTGAAGATTAGTCTGCCACCACCATCTAGAGCATTTGTCCAGTTCAATAAAACAGTTCACCAATACCGGATTCCACTAGTTATCTACGCTGACTTTGAATCTACGTTAGTGCCGCAGGAACTTTCGGATGGTGAAGTAACTAGAAGAACCAAATATCAATTGCATCAACCTAACAGTTTTTGCTTATTGGTGAAATCTACTTTACCTGAAGAACAATTGCAAGACTACGGCTTAACATCCACTCCGATACTCTACCGTGGGGAAGGAGCTGCTAAGTATTTTGTAGACCAGTTGTATAACATTGCTGAAAAAGGCGGAACGCTTATACGGTAATGTTTTACCCATGAAACCTTTGAACCAAAATCAACAAGAAGAATACATTTCGGCAACAAGATGTTATCTATGCGAGAAGAGCTTCAGTGAAGAAAATCAAAAAGTAAGAGATCATGATCACCTCACAGGGTTATACAGAGGACCTGGCTTGTAATTCATGCAATATAAATTACAAACTGCCTCAATTTATTCCTGTCGTGTTACACAATCTTAGCGGCTATGACTCCCACTTCATTATCCCAGAGTTAGGACGAGATGATGGAAAAATCGAAGTATTAGCTGAAACATTGGAGAAGTACATCAGTTTTTCAAAAACAGTTGGTAAAATTAAACTTCGCTTCGTAGACTCTTATAGATTTATGTCATATAGTTTGAGCAAATTGTCTGAGAACCTAAGAAAAGAAGATCTAAAAGAAACCAGCAAAATTGTACCTGAAGATAAATTGGACTTAGTATTACGAAAAGGAGTTTTCCCCTATGATTATATAACTTCCACAGAAAAGTTTGAAGAAACCAGTCTACCAACCGATGAAGCCTTCAATAGCAAATTAAATGAAAGTGAAATCTCCGTTGAAGACTACAATCATGCGTGTAATGTTGGAACCAACTAAAAATTCAAACTTTAGGGGAATATTCTGATTTTTATATAAAATTGGATGTAACTCTGCTGTGCGATGTGATGGAAGAATTTCGGAACACCTGTTTCTCAGCATACGGATTGGATCCTTTACACTCGTATACATCCCCTGGATTAGCATGGCAAGCTATGCTCAAGTCAACTAACTGCCGATTGGAGCTTCTCACAGACATCGATATGGTCCTCATGATCGAATCAGGTGTACGAGGTGGTTTGACTCAAGCTGTGACAAGACATGTTAAGGCCAACAACAAGTATATCCCCAACTTCGACGAGCAAACAACCATCACTCTACCTTGGATATTTTGATGCGAACAACCTCTATGGTTGGGCGATGTCAAATCCACTTCCCTACGCAGACTTCAAGTGGATTGACCCGACCACCATTGGTGACATATCACGTATTCCAAAAGATGGCCAAACAGGCTATATTTTGGACTGTGATTTTGAATATCCAGAACACCTTCACGACCATCATTACGACCTACCTCTCCTAGCCAAGACTGAAGTTTCACCGACAGGAAGATGGCCCAAGCTGATGATGACCTTGGAGAATAAGAGTCGATATGTGGCACTTACTACTGGGTAGTTCAACAAGCACTTGAATTGGGCCTACGTATAGTGAAAATTCACAGAGCAATTGAATTCACCCAGTCTTGTTGGTTGAAACCATATATCGATTCCAACACTACAAGAAGAGCTGCAGCGACAACAGCATTTGAAAAGGACTTCTACAAATTAATGAACAACGCCATCTTTGGGAAGACCTTGGAGAACAAGAGAAAACACAAAATTGTAAAATTAGTAAGTGATCCTAGGAAATTGGAAAAATTAGTGCAAAAACCAAATTTCGGAACATCAATGATTATAAACGAAAATCTAGTTGCTGTCAGTATGAATAAAACAACAATAGTGATGGATCGTCCGTTATACATTGGAATGTCGATTTTGGATATAAGTAAAACTCTGATGTATGATTTCCATTACAACAAAATGGTTAAACACTATGGAAGAGACAACATTGGAGTTGCATACATGGATACCGACGCGTTTATCTACTGGATAAAGACTTTGGACATGTATGAAGATCTAAGGAGTTTCCCATACAAAGACGACTTTGACTTCTCTGACTATCCGAAGAACCATCCGAATTACAATGAAAAGAATAAAAAAGTAATTGGAAAATTTAAAGAAGAAGCAAATGGAATACCTTTGGAGGAAATAGTTGCGCTGATGTCCAAATTATATTCCTTCAAGATGTATATGGAAAACGACATACCGACAGTGAAGAAAGCTAAAGGAGTCAAAACATCGTACTTGAAGAAACATGTGACATTTGACCATTACAAGACCTGCTTGTTTAAAGATTCTACAATGTCTGCAACGTTCAACACTATCAGAAGCTTTAAACATGAGGTCTACAGTGTCACTGAAGTTAAAAGAGCACTATCAGCTCAAGATGATAAAAGGCATATTATGCCGGATAAGATTCATACTCTTCCTTTCGGCCACTACTCTCTAAACCCTATCAACTAGTAACCTATTCTTCGTCCTTCTACAACTTCGACCTTATTCCTTTCTCCTTCCGTAAAAAAATGGGGAACACGGCAAGTCCAACGCCGTGTTCCCCATTTTTTTTACACAAGTTTGGATGACCTTGACCTATATAAATAATGTGAATATTTAAGACAACATTCATTGTGATTATACATGTGATACATGAAACATTCAAACCTGCAATATGAAGAACTCGAAGCAAGAAATTGTCAACGAGCTTCATAAACCTGCAAGAAGAAAGTTTCCACGAAGAAATACAGTGATAAAAGGAATAAATGATTTATATCAAGCGGATTTAATCGAAATGATTCCTTATAGTAAACAAAATAGAGGATTTAAATACATATTGACTATTATTAATTGTTTTTCAAAAATGGCAGATGCTTTACCACTAAAAGATAAAAGTGGCAAAAGTGTTACAAAAGCAATGGAAACAGCTATACAAAGAGACAAACATACTATAAAACATTTACAAACTGATGATGGAAAAGAATATTTTAATAAGGAATTTGCAAATTTAATGAAAAAACACAACATTAACCATTACTCAACCAATTCAGAGGTAAAAGCATCAATAATTGAAAGATTCAACAGAACTTTAAAAGGTGCGATGTATAAGATGTTTTCTAACAGAGGATCGCACGTATGGATTGATATGTTACCAAAACTTATAAGCGATTACAATAACAAGTTTCATAGAACTATCGGTATGAAACCAAGCCAGGTGACTAATAAAAATGAAAAACTTGTATTAAAACGTATAAAAATGAATACTAAACCAAGAGTTGAAAAACTAAAGCCTAAAAGGTTTAATGTTGGTGATAAAGTGCGAATAAGCAAATACAAAGGTGTATTCAGTAAAAGATATCTTCCAAACTGGACAAATGAGGTATTTACTGTATTTAAGGTGCAACCTACAATACCAGAAACTTACATTTTAAAAGATAATAAAGGACAATTGCTGGAAGGAGGATTTTATGGACATGAAATGTTAAAATCAACAGTAGGTGATGTATATTTAGTTGAAAAGGTGTTGCAACGAAAAAAGGATAAGGTTAAAGTACGATGGTTAGGATTTAATAAGACGGAAGATTCTTGGATACTTAAAAAGGATCTAATATAATGATAGAACATCATTTTGGGTTGAACCATTACAAAGGATGGAGATAATACCGCAAAAAGACAATTTTACTATTAATAATATAGATGAACTCACAGTGGATGGTTCTCAATTCAATACTGGAAAACACGGTGTTTTGTTACCAAACACGGTGCGTTGTCTGGTTACCGGTCCTTCCAATTGTGGAAAAACAAATGTAGTATTCAATTTGATTACAAATCCTAAAGGATTACGTTTTAATAATTTATATGTATTTTCAAAGTCACTACAACAACCAAAATATCAGTTATTGGAACAAATACTCAATAATGTGCCTGAAGTTAAATATTTTAAATTCAACGCGAGCGAGAGTGTCATGCAACCGCAAGAGGCTAAACCATTCTCAGTATTCATATTTGACGATGTATCTTGTGAAAATCAAAATACAATAAGAAATTACTTCGCCATGGGTCGACATAACAACATAGATAGCATTTATATTGGTCAAACTTACAGCAAAATACCGAAACAGCTCATTAGAGACAATGCAAACATGTTAATTGTATTTAAACAGGATGAAACCAACCTAAAACACATATATTATGACCATGTAAGTGCGGATATGCCATTTGAACGATTTAAAGAGTTGTGTGGAAAGGCTTGGGCTGAAAAGTATGGGTTTTTAACAATTATGAAGGAACAACCGCTAAACAATGGTCGATACAGGATAGGATTTGATAAATTTATACTAATACACTGATCATGATGTAAAACATTCATTGTTGTACAACACGTCTTGCTACAAACATGGTTAACCAAGAAAAGTTAATAAAGGAAATAAAATCACTTAGTGATTCTATTCGAGATAAAAACAGAGCATTAAAATTAGGTATTAGCGAAAGGGAGAAATTTCTTGAATCTACTTTTAAACCTATTACTGAACCCTTGAAACAATTAAACAAAAAATTTGCTAAACCCGTTTTGGAAGGAGATGCAATTGCACCTATTACAAAGTTTGAAAGAGAAAATGTAAAATCAGAAGATTTTAGTGATGAAGACCTGGAATCCTCTACATATAGTGGTTTTACCGGTGGAGAACCTGAAAGAGAGCTAGAATCACCAGACTATAGTGGTATAAGAGAATTATATGAAGTAAAAGCTAAAAGAGGACATGAAGATGTATCAACTGCTAGTGAAGAGGAAAAAGAAGAAGAAGCAAGGGAAGGTCCGTCAAACATAAGCTTGTTGGGTGAAAACATTCATAACAAAGGACCTTTAGGAAGGAAATACATGGTAAAAATGTTACTCGGAACAATTCCTAATAAGAATTACCATAGTTATGGAGCGAGATTAACAGAAGATGGTTTAATGATAGGTAATAGCCCGTTAAACGTTGACGAACATGATAATATTGTCATTGGTGATCAAAGGTATAAGGGCACAAAAGGATTATTTGAATTATTATTTGAAAATAAGCCTTCAGTATCGTTAGTGAAAGAAAAAGACATGGAAGCATATAAAAATATTTTGGAACAGACAAATGCATATAGGAGAAAGTATTTACCTGACCAGCCTCCTTTTAGATCTAAGTCTTTAAAATATAAAGAATTTGTATCCAAGTTAATACCAACTAGAAGACAAACAATGCCGTTAACACAAAGAAAACCTGTAAAACGAAGATTTATGGCATCCACTTTGGATGTAAGTGCTCAGGAACGAAGAAAAAGAAGTAAGTCCGTTACGGGTACAGGTTTAATGAAGAAACTATATAACACAAATGTGATTTATTACAATAATATCAATAAATTGGTGGATAGAATGAAACTAATACATGAAGCTAAAGAAGCGGGTCATACTGGATTGGAAAACGAATGGGTGGCTTTAGTGGATGAACTCCGAAACCGTGGGGTAATCTCATAAAAATGCGTTACTCCCTAGAATACTATTCAGTTGCACTATGAGTGTCGACAAGTTCGGACGTTACTCCTCGGATGGGTTATATTATGCCAATAGTTTAAAAAGAAGTGCTGGTTTACCACAAACACCTGATGGAGATTATGATATAACTAATAAAAGGTTAAAAAACATAAAAGATCCCACAGATGAAAACGATGCAATAAATTTAAAAGTATTAAAAGAAAAGATATCACCAACATTAAGACTACAGAAAAACACATATGACGCAGGTAATCATAGAATTGTCAATGTTGGTAAGCCAAATCAAAACGCTGATGCAATAAACAAAGGTTATTTATCATCAGAATTAAAAAATACGTTAAAATTCAATGGAAAAACGTATACTGCTGAAAATAAACGTATATCCAACGTAGATGACCCTAAAGATGCAAAAGACAGCGTAAATAGACGCTATTTACATTCATTAATACCTGAAAAGACAAAAGATGGTTTTTCTTTTTATAAATTTGTTATTAACGATATAGGTTATCCGAAAAATGAAAATGATGCTGTAAATTTAAAATATATAAAAGATCATTGTATTACACGTGATGTAGGAGTTATTGATTGTCTAGGTAATTGTTTAGCGAATGTTAAAGATGGTTCGGCACCATCAGATGGTGCAACAGTGGGTCAAATGAAGGAAACTTTAAAGCAAGAAACATCTGGATTTGTAAAACAGGATCAAGTAGTATCACGGTCGGGTAATGTGTTTGTACAAGGAAATGAAAAGTTTATTTTACTTGAACAAAAAAATAATGTATGGGATTGCAAAGACATGAAATTATCAAATGCGCAATTAGCTACAGATGCTCATGATGTTCCGATTTTATCACAAGTTTTACATACTAATCCAAACAATTATCATAGAAGTTGGTTGGGTACAAATAGAAGAATAATTGACATATTTCCAGGTATCGATGATTACGATTGTGTTGTAGTAAAACAATCTTTAATATTAGACAAACCAAAAGGTAGTACTTTCAATGCGAAAAATAAGAAAATATGTAATTTGGCACAAGGAACAGATCCAAAGGATGCTGCAACTGTAGGACAAACATTACAATATGATAGTGCAAATCAAGAGTTTATTTATAATACCAAAAGATTTAAATTAATGGATGTAAATGATTATCAAAATATATTAATTGCAGATCCAAATTCATTTAGCGGATTTAGAAAATTGTCTGGTGAGGAATTTATTCATAAAAATCATGTATTTAGAAATGAAGCAGACAGATCATTAATTAGTGCAGATTTAAAATATTTTAAATGTCCCGGGAATGATGCAAATGTAACTGATGAAGACTAAGAATTTGTATAAAAACTGATATGGGTTAGAAATCGGGACTAATATTATAAAAATGGGTTACACTCTAGAATGTTATTCAGTTGCACCATGAGTGTTGACAAGTTCGGACGGTATTCATCAGATGGATTATATTACTTTAATACTTTAAAAAGAGGTGTTGGATTACCACAAACACCTGATGGAGATTATGATATTAGTAATAAACGGTTAAAAAACATTAATGATCCCACAGATGAAAATGATGCAATAAATTTAAAAGTATTAAAAAAAGAGATATTACCAACACTGAAACTAAACAAAAACACATATAACGCGGGTAATCATAGAATTTCTAACGTCGGTAAGCCAAATCAAAACGCTGATGCAATAAACAAAGGTTATTTATCATCGGAATTGAAAAATACGTTAAAATTTGATGGAAAAACGTATAATGCTGAAAATCGACGTATATCTAACGTAGCAGACCCTGTAGATGAAAAAGACAGCATAAATAGACGCTATTTACATTCTATAATACCTGAAAAGACAAAAGATGGGTTTTCTTTTTATAAATTTGTTATTAACGATATAGGTTATCCGAAAAATGAAAATGATGCTGTAAATTTAAAATACATCAAAGATCATTGTATTACACGTGATGTAGGAATTATTAATTGCTTTGGTAATTGTTTAGCGAATGTTAAAGATGGTTCTGCACCATCAGATGGTGCAACGGTGGGGCAAATAAAGGAAACTTTAAAACAAGAAACATCTGGTTTTGTGAAACAAGACCAAGTAGTAACACGACAAGGAGATGTATTTGTACAGGGAAATAAAAAGTTTACTTTACTTGAAGAAAACAATAGTGTTTGGGATGGTAAAGGAAAGTCATTGACAAATTTAGGTATTGGTGAAAAGCCTGGTGATGCTGTTACTTATGAACAGATAATACAATTAGAGCCAACTGGAAAACAATGGTGGAATTGTGATAACAAACGATTAACAAATGTTGCAGACCCTGATTATGCTGATAACGCTGTAACTGTTAATTTTCTTGTTAAAGTAATAGGTAATTTATTATTTGATATGCATAATTATATTGCAGCCGGACAACATAAACCTATTGATGAAAAAATGAGAAGTGCATGGATTAAACAAGAAATTCTTTATAAATACTTTTTTAATCATAATACACAAAAGTTTAGATCAACAGATTGGGGTACTTTTGATATTTAATTAAATAACACCATAAATTACATCATTTATGTGCAACCTGTCATAGAGGTAACACATAGGTTACGCTTTTCGAATATAAAAGACAATCATGGCATTTCATTACACCAGTCCATATCGAGACACTGTAAGGAAAGGAGGTGGGATCACGTCCACAGCGGTTTCTCTATTAAGTAAAGCCTTAAATCGAATTCCAGTAGGATCTATCGTAAATAGAGCAATAGACGCTTTACCATACGAATTTCATATACCGGGAGGTTATCAGTATTGCGGACCAGGAACTAAATTGAAAATACCCCCCGTCGCAGCAGACCTGCGTACTCAGCGAATTTCCAAATTAGTAATATTAATTTTGACCAGCTAAACATGTAAACAAAATTTCATCACGTGCTCATAAATAGGGAAATAAATTAATGTCTATTCTCCTTAAGATAATTATAGGGAAAGAGTATGCAGGTATGCTGTCATGGGGGACACTAAAAGAAGGTTTTTAGCATAGAAAAAATTTATTTCGACCATATAAAGCCATATAGTAAGTTTCATCAATATCTGTCCATAAATAAAAGAGTTTGCCTATGCTCCATAAGATTAACATGGGAAAAGAGTATGCAGGTTTGCTGCCATGATAAGTAAAAAAACCGAGATTTTTTACCTTAAATGGATGAATCTCAACAAAATGAAGCTAAATACCAAGTTTCATCCAAAAATATTGGTTAATAAGTGAAATATTAACACATCATTATCCTCCATAAGATTAACATTGCAGCCCCAAAAGACAATGTACTGTCTTTAGACTTTGTAATATCTCGGTAACCAATAGAGATAGAACAAAGCTTCAAAATACTAAATTGTGTGTTTTTTTGAGCTAAATCCAATGGTCAAGATAAAAGTTTAAAATTTTTTAAATTTACATATGAAAAATGCAAAAAACCCATTTTTGGGGTACAAAACCCCCCAAAACTACCCCTTCCGGTAGGTCGATATGTCTGGTTTTCGAACTCATCCGAATAAACGTAGGATTACACATCTCTACCAAATTTGGTGTCGATCGGACCATTTTTACGAGAGTTATCGTGTCTAGGGACACATACATATATATATATATATATACATATATATATATATATATATATATACATATATATATATATATATAAAAATTTTAATGACTATTATTTTTGGTCTCTGGGCACCTTAAAACGAAAAAGTAACATGGTCCCGGGCTTAGGTCTTACCATGAGACCTACGGTAATAGCTTATTCCCTATGGGAAATTCGCTAAAACGACTGGAAAGAGGTGATCCAGGCATAAATAAGTTAGATCAGGCTTGTAAAGAACACGATATCGCATATTCCACGTTTACCGATTCAAAAAATAGGTCAATCGCTGATAAAAAGCTAGCGAATATAGCTTGGCAACGAGTAAAGTCTAGTGACGCTAGTATTGCGGAAAAAGCAGCAGCTTTAGCGGTAACAGCAGGTATGAAGGCTAAAACAGCGGTAGGAGGTGGAAAAAGGAGGGGTAAGAATAAAAAAGGATCAAGCAAGAGAAAACATGGTGGTAATATTAGACTAAAAAGACGTTCTCCAAGGAAAAATAATAAAAAACCGACAATATGGTCAATGGTAAAAAACGGGGCTGGTCTATACCTAAGACCGTATCGTGCATATTAAATAAAAGAAATCAATTGGTTATACCGCATAAAGCGTTGACTAATGTTGAATTATTTAAATATATTTCCTGTTTAAAAATACCATTTTTCCGCGGAGTATTTATGAAAGACAGTTTACCAAAGAAAATATGGAAAAATGAGACTGGAATCGTAAATTTGGATAATACTGAAGGGCCCGGCACCCATTGGGTGTGTTATAAGAAACTAAATAGTAATGTATATTATTTTGATAGTTTTGGAAATTTGCCACCACCTAAAGAACTTGAACATTACTTTAAATCTGCTAAAAACATATATTACAACTATAAAAGAGAACAACCTGATAATACTTCAATATGCGGCCATTTATGTTTGGAATTCCTAGCTAAAAGTATCAGTCACTATTGAGATGTCTTCCTATACGGTATCATTAACAGGAAAATCGTCCACTTTACGAAGTATCCTTTTTCCAGCGTTACGCTTGCAAAAAGGAAGATTTTGGGAGGCAGCACTGTTGGATTTTACAACTTACAACTCTATTCCCAATGTTACGGAAGGTAAAAATAACTTATTGCATTATTATAAAGGAAAAGATGCCAGTGGGAAATTTACAGACTTGGAAGTTTGCACTCTACCCACAGGTTCTTATGAAATTGATCATATTAATGAATTTTTGCAAAATAAAATGGGAAAAGACAATATAACGCTAAAAGGTAATAACAATACAATGAAAGCTGAGCTTACTTCAAAATATTATATAGATTTCAGTAAGTCACACTCAATTGGTGATTTATTAGGATTTCCCAAAGATGGAGCAATTTTAGAACCAAATAAAACACATTCCGGTAAACAAACTGTAACAATATTAAAAGTCAATAGTATAGACATAACTTGTAATATTATACAAGGAGCTTACAGAGATGGAGCAAATACTCATATAATACATACTTTTTACCCCAGTGTACCACCTGGATTTAAAATTGTTGAAAAGCCGCAAAACCTGGTATATCTACCTTTGAACACCACTTTCATTTCAGACATCGTGTTGAACGTATTGGATCAAGACGGTAACTTGATAGATTTCCGAGAAGAGCCTATTACGGTTAGATTACATTTAAAATCAACACTTTAATATAACATCATGGGTTTAACATTTAAAAGCGAACAACCTACGGGAATCCGCATTAGTAGCTCTTCAGCTGTGGAGGAGTTAACACGCGAGAACATTCGTTTCTTAGAGAGAATTGGATTAAAAGTAACCGATAATGGATATACTGGATATAGCTCAGGGTCCAACATTCGACGAAACCCTATGGGAAAAAGAATATCACACCCACAACCCTTACACTTCATCAAAATTAAACAATAACGATGAAATTCGTATTCCCATACAAAATCAAGACATTTACACACTACCATGTGAAAGTTACTTGTATATTGAAGGAAAAGTTACTAAAAAGGACGGTACTACTACTGGTACAACAGTTCCATTTATAAATAATCCCATGGCTTTCCTGTTTGATGAAATTAGATATGAAATATCAGGTGTAACAGTTGATTCTACTAAAAAAGTAGGTATTGCAACAACTTTAAAGGGATTAACATCTATATCACCTAATGAAACCAATTTAATACAACCTGCAGGATGGGTTTTACCTGCAAAAGACACAATCACTCCAGATACAAATGGAAATTTTGATTTTTATATTCCGTTACGTTTGTTGCTTGGTTTTGCTGAAGATTATAGGAAAATAATATTAAACGTTAAACAAGAATTAGTTTTGTTGAGATCTTCAAACGATAAAGATATTATTAAAGCTCCAGACGGTACAACAGATGCAACTTTAGAATGGAAATTAACATTAGACAAAATCGTATGGAGAGTTCCACATGTAAAATTAGCTGACGAGCATAGAATGCTACTATTAAGAAAGTTAAAGGCTGATCGTGATATTGTAATTCCTTTTAGAAGTTGGGAATTTCATGAACATCCCAGCTTGCCAACTACGGATCGACACACTTGGACAGTTAAAACATCTAATTATGTGGAACGAGCCAGGTATATTATATTTGGTTTACAAACAGGCAGAAGAGACACCATCACCAAACATGCAGGCCAATTTGATCATTGCAACTTGAAAAATATTAAAGTTTATTTAAATTCACAATTTTTTCCATACGATAATTTAAATGTGTCATTCGCTAATAAAAAGTACAGCATATTGTACGATATGTATGCAAGATTCCAAAGTTCATATTATGGTAAAACGAATGCACCTTTACTATCACCAGAAAAATACTTAGATGGTTACCCTATAGTTGTAATCGATTGTTCTAAACAAAATGAATCGGTAAAATCATCAAGTGTAGATATAAAAATAGAAATGGAATTCAACACGCCTATATCGGCTAATACAACTGCATACTGTTTAATTCTACATGATAAAATCGTAACATACACACCTTTAACTGGAATTGTTAAAAATGTATTGTAAAAGACCGGTTTTCCTACATTCCAATGCATTCCGCGAGTATAAAAGCAGAGCGTTCAGCTCGCTCCTTATCAGTTTGTTGCCTGTTGTTGTATGGGTAGCATCTTATTCAATATGGCTTCTCCTAGTGGTACACAAGAAAATGTAGTAGATATTGAGAAGGAGATATCCGACTTTTTAGATCTTCAAGGTCAACCGGAGGGAGATGAACACAACGCTTGCGGACAACTCCACGCCAATAATAATGTTGAGGAAAAAGGTAAAAGAAGAAAGAATGCACACAAGAGGAAAAGGGATATTGAAGATAATATTTCTCCTAACATATTAAGTGAGGTATTCTTGCGAATATTTTACCCAATCTCTTCCAGTTTGGACAAAAGTGTTTTAATCGGTGTTATGAAATCTACAGATTATTCCCCTACTGTAATTTTAACTCATGGACCCAAAATGATTTTGTTTACGGACACTGCTTGGGAATCTTTTATGAAGCACTTGCATCTGCTAGAATGCTATTTAACTAGTAACATGTATGGAAGAAAGACAAGAGTAGGACTTTTGGATTCAAATGTGGAAATTGATATTATAAAGAATCGTGGTGACCATCAGTTGCGGTTTAGAGACACAACAATACATGATAGAAAGATTCAACTTAATCGAGAAGAGTTTTTTATTCTAACCTGTGCAACTGAACCAATAACAAGATACTTGAGACAACTAGTGTTTTCAAGTTCTATTATTAAAGATTATTTGGAAGACACTTTGGACAAACAACCGGACGCACCTATACTGTACGGACCTGTGGATACTTCTATATTTAATAGAGTTCCTCATGAAGTACAAATGTGGAGACAATTGGAAAAATACGCTCAACTACATAAGAAATCAGTAAAACAGGAAGAAGAGGAAGAAGGAGGAGAAGAATCAAGTGTTAGTGATGAAAATGAAAACAAGGAGAATGTAAAGATGGAAACTTAGATGACAATGGTTGGTTTTTAAAACAATATCAAACGCTTTGTGGGGTTAGGCCTACCGGGGACGGTGCCCACGTTAAATATACACCAACGCGCCAACAACTGTACGGCCTGGTATAAAAGTCTTACCTACCGTGGTGTGGAAATCAGTTGATCTTTGGACTTCAACATGAGCAGACGAGTGGCCTTCGCAATGGACAAGGAAGAAGAACAAGTAAAGTCCAAACCTGGTATAATTGAGTTCCAAGCGTTTCGGGGTAATGACGATAGATTTATCATAAAAGAACTTGTGTTTTTCGACATCAATACAGGTGTTCCATATACATTTTTGTTCAAACCACCATGTTCTTATTCATCATTAACTAGCAAAGCCGCTACTACCAACAGGTGGATTTCAAAATATTTCCATCATATCGATTGGTATGATGGTTTTGCAAGTTACACAGACTTGTATCACATCATGCATCAGTTTTCAAACAGGTTTACCAATATTTATACAAAAGGACTGGAAAAGAAGAGATGGATCGAAGAATTTACTCATGTTCCGGTTAATGATGTGGACTTGGATAAAAACTACAAGTATACGATGGAAAATGTTTGTATTTGTACTAAAAGTCCAGAACATGAAAAAGATAGACATTGCGCTTTAAAAAACGCCTATAAACTCGCATCTTACCTTCAAAGTGGGGAAGTGGGGAGTGGTAGGGGTGACGGGGGTTATATAAGTGAGGAGCAGACCGGGACCTGGCATGAGTATTACTCGAGATTCCGAGACGACAACATCTCCCAGCAAGAAGACGAAGAAGAAGACACTCTTTAACTCAACCATGGCATCTCACCAGTTCCTGCAAACTTTGGTTGAGCAGTTCAATGCTCACTCCAAATCTACCATACTACCTGTCAAGAAGTGTTCCGAACTTAAAGATGAGAAGCACTACATTATCCACGCCATGAAGAAGATGGAGACTACAGTTGGAGAGACCATCTGCTGCAGTCTTAGCGAGGCACCATTCACTCCGGGGGATGAGCCCAAGTTCCAAGTCTACCTGCCAAAACGATTCGTCCATCTCCTCCAGAACGAGGATCTGCGCTCCATCCAACCTGGCTGTCTCTACCTGGTTTCCCACGGTTGCACGGGTAGCAATTCCACCGAGTTGACCATCCACATCGTCGACAAGCAGCAGTGTTAGATTTAAGTTTTACTGTTGTACATATGTTATTGTAATGTTTTATAAATAAACCATAAAAAACAAAAAAAAATACAAAAGACAAAAAATGCAACATATCAATATGTGAGGTTTGTCACATATTGATATGTTGCATTTTTTTTTAAACTTCGCGGGTGACCTTGACCTTTGACCTTTGCATTTCACAGTTACCCCTACCACCAAGCTAAAGGTCAAACATGCTTCAATGCAAACACCCCCACCACTTTTTCATAGTACCCCCAAGCGCTGTGCCTCAGCTTCATTTCAACTCCGACGGTCAACAGTACAACATCAAGATGTCTCTCAATGTAAGTTGTGCTAGTTACGAGGAGGTAACCATTAAGACTCAGCAGGAGCTGAACGACTTGTACAAGGAGTTGCAGCTGATGGTGGCGCGAGGCTACCGTATAAATGTGCAAGTCTACGCTTGCAATATACGCAATCTCCGACACCCAAAAGAAGAGTCTGAACATTACTCTTCTCCAGCGACTTCATCACCGGCGTCCATGAAGACTGAAGCGAGCCAGACTTTGGATTATTTCAGCTGACTAGCAGTTGGTTTCTTCTTCTTACCATTGTAGAATATGTTTATTTCTTTATTATATTAAAGATGTAAAAGAGAAAAAACACCTATCTTGTTACTGACATATGTGCTCAGTAACAAGATAGGATTTTTTAAAACACAATTTGGATGACCTTGAAACTTCCCCCACTTTTTTATAGTACCCCCAAGCGCTGTGCCTCAGCTTCATTTCAACTCCAACGGTCAACCATACAACATCAAGATGTCTCTCAATGTAAGTTGTGCTAGTTACGAGGAGGTAACCATTAAGACTCAGCAGGAGCTGAACGATTTGTACAAGGAGTCCAAAAATGAGGTTGTCAACAAAACCGATGATCAACAATTGTGGGACTCCTCTATTACAGAAAAGGAACTACATGCAGCCGTCGAAGCTGTCGAGGAAAAGGAAAAGAACCTTAGGCAGCTCTGGTTGGCTCAGATGGATATTTGCGGATCTGTGCCGCGTGATGATTTTGAACTTCAATGTCAGATGGCGATTACCCAGCAACTAGAAGAAGCCGAAAAGGAGCTAAAGAGTGGAAGTACTATTTGGGCGGAGGTGAAAACTGAGAAACATGAAGAATATACCGAATATGATGATTAAACGTACTGTTGATCCCAATCCTTTTAGTTTAAGTGGTTATGTTATAAGTAAATAGACAAAGTTTCCTTTTTTAAAACTCCATTTGGGTGACCTTGAAATTTCCCCCACCACTCTGTTATACCAGCATTGCTCGCTGCAACAAGCATCATTCCTCCTCCAACAACCATGGCGGACACACCTGCTTGCGATGACATGTCTTCCACCGAAGATGTACCCACTACAAGTTGGAAATTGACAATCAACGACGTGCATTATTTAGAAACCATCTGCGATTGGATGAAGTCTATTCTCCTCGACAACCCGGGAATAAAGCTCAAGGTCACTTTAGATTATGATTGGTCTGAAGTTATAATGCAGCAAGACGATCAAGAATCAGATCACAGTGGAGGTCAACAATCACCGGAGTATTTGTCACATTTACCGTTGTCAACCATATATCCTACAAATGAGGTGGAAAGGGAAGAAGAGGAGCATGAAGTTTAGAGTTTCTTATTTTTTAAAACCCAATTTGAATGACCTTGAGATTTCCCCCACCACTTTCCATATACCTAGAGTGCGCAGAGCCAGACAGTCAGTCGCTTGGTGTCCGTCGAAGGGTGCACATCGCTGTTGCTACTCCAATTCCTGACAATTTGGAGTAGTTCAAGGTCGCCACACTTCTACTTTGGAACGACATCAACTTGTAGTATTTCTGTGTTTTGAATCTAGGTCAGTACACTTTAACTCTGGGATGATATCGACTTGTACTATTTCTGTGTTTTGACTCAAGGTCATCACACTTTAACTCTGGGATGATTTTGACTTATAGCATTTCAGTTTTTTAACTCAAGGTCGTCACACTTTAACTCTGGGGCGGGATCGACTTGTAGTATTTCTGTGTTTTGACTCAAGGTCACCACACTTTAACTATGGGACGGGATCTACTTGTATTATTTCTGTGTTTTCACTCAAGGTCATCACACTTTAACTCTGGGATGATTTTAACTTATAGTATTTCAGTGTTTTGACTCAATGTCACCACACTTTAACTCTGGGACGGTATCAACTTGTAGTATTTCTATGTTTTTACTCAAGGTCATCACACTTTAGCATGTAACTTTGAGGTAGCACCGAAACGGTGCTACCCGGCTTGACATTTTCAAGTTTCCCAAGGTCATCACAATTTCCCCCACCACTTCCCATATACCTAGAGTGCGCGGGGCTGGACAGTCAGTCGCTCGGTGTCTGTCTTAGGGTGCGCATCGCGGTTGCAGTAATGGTCGAATGGGGGCTTCTGGGTCAGTTCAAGGTCACCCGAGCGGTGTCACATGACGGTTTAGGCAGAGTCACGTTGCAAACTTCAAATTTCCTCGGCACTTTTGCTGTTTCTCATCGCAAATTCGCTCCAAGTCGTCAAGGTCATGGTAACTGTGACTGAAACTCGGAGCGTAGTGCGAGAAACAGCAAAAGTGCCGAAAAATTTTAGGTTTCAGCGTGACCTTGACCTTTTGTGACATCAATGACGTCATCTTGGTGACGTAAGGGATGATGACGTCATCAGCACGTCATTTCTGTGACGTCATGGGTGTGACGTCAAGGAAGTGACGTCATTGGTGATGACGTCATCGATGATGCAATCGATGACGTCATCAATGAGGTCATTGACCTCGATGACGTCATCGATGACGTCATCGCTCGGGTGACCTTGAACTGGCCCAAAAGCCCCCATTCCCCACTACTTACTCAATAACGTATAAAGAATAAATTTGTATAGGTAACTCCGTTATGGTTTGTACACGCCAGCGCGAACACAGTCACCGAGGCTTCTATGGTCGGTTATACCGCCAACGGTGACTCTTGTGCGTTGTCCTGTCCGGCGCGGCGCCTGCCCATCTTACGTATGCAATCTCGATACACCACTTATATTGCATTTGGCGCCGTGTCGCGCCAAGGGACCGATGTTGTTTACGCGTAAACGTAAACAGACTATAGAATTTTAATTAATTTACTTATTCATTTTATATTTTTGGAGTATGATGAAAAACGTTGTTCATCACTCGGACTACTAATTCTACTATTTCGTATGCGCTGAAATATTTCTGCAACGATATAATATTCACAAAAAAGATTATTTACAGTGAAAATTTGTCTTACAGATTAGTGAGACATCGTGTTTTGTAGTAGTGATAAATAATTTAATAACACAAATATTATGTTTTGAAGTACAGTATTACGTTTAATTTAATGTTATGAGTTACTTAATTTATATCTATACTCTTTTAAAATGCTTTTTTTCTTTTTTTTAAGAGAACTAGTCCTACAATTATCAACCGATTTTCAAGTTTTTAGTATAGTTGGTTAGGGCGTGGTCTGTAGTTGTTTCCGCCAAAACTTGATGAATATCTCACTGTCACTTGATAAGTAAGAACACTGCCCAGAAATTAAAATGGAAATGTTTTCATCGGAATTCGGTTGAACATTTTAAACATCCATTAATGTACAGCTGTATTTTTTGTGATTACTACTGATTTTCACAATATTGGGTTGTTCGGATGTCATTGATTTAGAACTAAATGTAACTTTAGTTGTATCAAAATAAACTGCTTGATTTCTTCGAGCAACAAAACTAGTATTGATTAAAACCGTATTTTTTGTAACACATTTGAAGTGAGGGGCGGTTTTCGTTGTGTGATGAAATTACCACCTTAGTTATTATTAGCTTCAGTTGTAGTGGGTGAGCCGGTGGCGTAGTGGTTAGCGCGCCGGACGTCGGGACCATGGCAGCGATGTCGTGGGTTCGAATCCGCGTTCTGCCAGAGACTTTTATCAGTACCTATCACCTTGTACTGTGGCTCACCCTCTTACTTTGTCTAATACGATCCACGCACAGATCAATAGTCTATGTGGACGGGGCAAAGTAACGCAAAAAAGGTCTGGCAACCTCAAAAAAAGTTGAAGCCTCAGCCTCATGCTGAGCGTACCCTCGTATCTCTGTATAATTGCCAGTGATGGCCCGAACGCCCGGCAGATCTAGCCGGCCAAGCCCCTCGGACCAAGTAGCCTACAACTACATTACCAGTATATATACTAAATAACCATAACCAAGTATATACTTGGATCCGGCCCCGCAGTGTGGTCGTCCCCTGCACATTACTGCCTGTGTATATGTATTCATGGGCCCGACCCTCTCTCACTACATACAACTTTGATGCTCCCTTACACCACTGTAATGCGCCTAATGCAGCCAAACGTCTAACTGACTTTAATTAAAGGTAATTGATTTCTACCACCTTAGTAGAATGTGTTAATGCTATAAGTTAAAGGTTAGGGAACAAAATTGAGTTAATCACTGTTAAAACTGAGGGTATGAGGGAATTGTTTACTAAGAAGGGTTGTTATAGACAAAAGCTGTTAATACCCGTCTTAACTTTTAAAACAATTTTAAATCAAGTTAAGAAAAACGAAACAATTATAATTTGATAAATCGCTTGACCTCCAATTTTACATGCCGAACAGACTAAACGTTAAGAACTTAAAATAGACATTCTTAATTACGGGTATAACGCTAATTTACTGTGATTGTTTATAGCTGGATTAAAATACGTCAACAGTGTTTCGAATTCCATTTAATTACATTTCACGACAAAACATAAATTAATTAGTGATTCATTGCAACTTGAATTAATTCAGATTAAACTTAAACCCCTTAAGTTGCATCGAGTTTGAATTTGTGAAAAAGACTTTTACGGTTTAAGATAATTTATTTACACAAAAAAAGTCTTTCTTAATCGGAGGAGACGCAAAGTTTAACAATGCTGTAGCTCAATTTCGGGCGGAGGCAACGGAGGTGTCAGGTAAACGGTAGTCGGTGAGAAACTGCGTCGACGGTGTGACGTATTTCCTTTGTGTTATCTACCTGTTTCCGGTGCAACGGCTCTAGACTTGGTAACTGTTACTTTCAGTAACTGCTCCATAGCTAGGGAACCGTTACAGCAGGGATTGTAACCATGTTAAGAGTCATGGTTGATCAGTTGCAAACAAGTTTAAAATAATTTTAAAGTACCTAGGAAATTTAAAATAATTTTTTATAAAAAAAATTAAGACGAGTAGATGGCAGCTAAGCAGCCTCTTATATTTGATCAGTTAATATACGCAGGACCATTACTTACTACGTTATATCGGCCGAACTGTTTGTGTACTTAGTCGGGAATATGATATGAATGAGTAGATAGTAATGACCAGCTAACATCGCAGAGTATTTTTGGATCAATTAAATTTTTATTTATCAATAAAAAGTCAACGCTTCCACTCTTTTGTAAAAATTTCACTCCCTTGAGTAGTCGGCAGTTTAGCAATCTGTAACTAGCAATCTGTTGGGATAAGAATAAGGATTTATCTAACGATTTTACATAATCATGTCCTCACCAAGTGAACGAAAACTTTTCGGTAAGAGGTACATTATTAACAGGTATTTAAAGTAGCCAAGAATTTTTTTTTTCAAAAAATTACGTCATTATTTACAATGATATTGATGTTGAAGTCACTAAAAAACTACAGAGAGTTAGGGAAGACGTCTAATTCAACAATCATTTTCTTAAGTGGCCACAAATGAATATGTTCCAAAAATAAATTCACATACCAACAGTTATTTATTTGACTAATATTTTTTCAGTTAATCCGCAGCAGAAACATAACGCAGTTCGCGTACAGTTGGCAGAACTGTTTGTGTAGTTAGAATGGATTATAACATGAGTAGCTGGCAGTTCAGAAGCCCGTAGTCGGCGAACTAATATTTGATCAGTTAATCTGCACCAGGAACGTAACTTGCCGAACTGCTCACAACAGTTGGTATACCTTTTTGTGTTGTAGATCCTATACTATAATACGAGGAGTGTCTGTGTGAATGTATTTTACACGATCTCGAAATCTGGCAGGTAGATTTTGCTTAAAGAAATGTTTAAAAGGAGTTCTGATGCACTCAAGCTGAGAAAAAAGGAGGAACATAAACATGCTTGCCTAGTAATATTATAGAAAATACTATAATGAAAAACATCAAATATATATTTTTCATTTTTTTTAAGATATAATCACTCTTACAGTCAGTTAGGTACAAGTTCAAAACAGCAGATTGTCTTTAAAGTATTATTAACTTCAGAAATTTGATAGGAAATTAATTACTTACCACTTAATAACAAACTTTCTTTTAGATATTTAACATTTTGGAGTAAAATGTTTGGGCCCATACATAATCAGAAAATCTTTTATCCAGTTCCTACCATGAAAGTCTTAGTCATCATCCCACTTCACTTTAGCCCTGCTGCCATCCAACTGGGTGGAGCGGTGAGTACTCCTTACTGGCATCCTCATTGTGCCAAATAGATTTTGAATCTAGATGGTGATAAATCTAAACCCAAACATTCTCCTATTCAACAAATAATTTACATGTAAAACCGACCAAAAACACAAACATCTTTATATTCCTAGCCTTTTCCGTTTAAGCGAATTTCCCTATAGGGACTATTCTTTAGTGATAGTACTCATGGTAGGTCCTAGGTGCAGGACCATGATAATTTTCTTTTTGAGGTCCCTTGAACCCAAAAACACTTTTCGTTCAATTTCATACACATGTGCCCGTAGTTTTGATATAAATTTAGAAAGATTTTAATGAAATTCGGCATGGTGGTGTAAAACCAGGTTTATTTTTATGAGTTTGTGAGACATCAAGATCGTATTGTGGTAACGGAGTTATAGGGATAAAAAATGGGGTTTTCACATTATCGACTGTAATTTTATAAATCGAACGATTTTAAATAACACCATTTAAAATAAACCTAAAAAATAAACAGTTTAAAATTTTAACCTTGTTTAAATGTTCACAAAGAAAATCCAAAACTATGTTCCCATTTTATTCTTATTAGAAATTAACAATACCCTTTACATCGCTTAATTATTAACACAAGTTGATAAAATTTTGGACCTATATATTCATTATATAGGGTTTAACTTATTTGCTTACAACTCAACAACAACCTCAGGCGGCAAACCCACCTACTAAATCCCATGATGTTTATGGAGAAAATTAAAAAGTGCCAAAACCTTACACAATTTTATGTTTGTCTCCCCTAATTAATTAGGGGTTAACCAAAAAATTTGCTAACACTATGGCAATAAACATTTATACTAATTCCAATAATGTTTACGACGAAAATTAAAAAAATCTAATTACTTTAAAATTTCGCTGAGTACGCAGGTCTGCTGCGACGGGGTATTTAATACGTTCCGATGTCACCGTTGATACAACAGTTACAAACCAGGGATGTTCTCGAGTCGGAGGCTAACAAGCAAGGTCCCCGGAGGGCCTCACAGCGAGCGGTGAAAAATTCAAGCCCTACCTCTACCCCTGCGTGACACACAGTGCAATGTTCTGCTGCAGTGTCACGCTGAAATGTTCGTATACAGTAGTAGATGTGTTTGGGCACAGATGGCTCACTTAATTGGTGTCACGTGACTATGGTGCGCGCACGTTACTGAAACTCGGTTCGACTATCACCCTGTGATGTTTGTATGATTGGGTGTGTAAAATATTAAAATTTTGTTTTAATTTAATTTTTTTATATATCTTGGAAAACAATTTTTTTTATCTTGGAAACAAAGGAACTACTTCTCGTACATTAGCCCTGTCAGTCACGTAGTCTTGTGGCCGCAGTTGCAGACACGACTGGTGAAGACAACGGTCCAACTTTGTATCACCTAGATATCCAATACCACTAATACAGCATCTGGTATTTCTTACAATTTTAAGGTATTTGACATTTACTAATTCATAAACTTAATTTTCAATGGATGTAAAATAGTTATTAAACATTACATAAACGCATCAGATGGATAGACCACTATATTTAAAACCGAAACTTAATATAGAAATATTTTTACTAAAGAAGCTTTAAGTATTTAACGTAATTCAACAATAAAATTAAAAAGATGAGAGTTTTATTACGCCCGTTAGATTCAGATACTTGGCAAGCTTTGCGCTGTCAATGACAGAATTAAATTATATTTAGATAGCCCTGTATTGAAAGATATTGCTTCAAAATTTATTGCCAATGGAATTTTACCAAAGAGTGGTAGAAAGTATTTTTCATGGAAAAATACTCTGCGAGTTAGCTGGCCAAACTACTAGCTACTCATGTTATAGTTCCGTCCGACTACACAAACAGTAAAAAATACAGTAGTTCGGCAAGTCATGTTTCTGCTGTAAATTAACTGATCGAATATGAGTCCACATGCTGCTAAACTAACTGATCAAATATTAGTCCACATGCTGCTAAACTACCAGTTAATCCCGTCCGACTACACTAAAACAGTCGTACCAACACAGCAGTTCGGCAAGTCATGGTTCTGCTGTAAATTAACTGATCAAATATTAGTCCACATGCTGCTTAACTAACTGAACAAATATTAGTCCACATGCTGCTAAACTACCAGTTAATCCCGTCCGACTACACTAAAACAGTCGCACCAACACAGCAGTTCGGCAAGTCATGTTTCTGCTGTAAATTAACTGATCAAATATTAGTCCACTAACTGCTAAACTAACTGATCAAATGTTAGTCCACATGCTGCTAAACTACCAGATAATCCTGTTCTATTACACACAAACAGTTCTACCAATTTAGCAGTTCGGCAAGTCATGGTTCTGCTATATATTAACTGATCAAATATTAGTCCACATGCTCCCAAACTTGGAGCTAGTCATGTTATAATTCAGTCCTACTACACAAACATTTCTACAAACACAGCTGTTTGGCAAGCCATGGTTCTGGTGTATATTAACTGATAAAATATTAGTCCACTAACTGCTAAACTAACTGATCAAATGTTAGTCCACATGCTGCTAAACTACCAGATAATCCTGTTCTATTACACACAAACAGTTCTACCAATTTAGCAGTTCGGCAAGTCATGTTTCTGCTGTAAATTAACTGATCAAATAAGTAGTGTGTTTTGGTCACTTTTAAAACCGGCCATGTGCCCACGGAGCCACGTGCCGCGGCAGCTGGCGCCAGCTGCCATGTCACATAGCTTCCGGTGGGGGTTAGAGGGTATATATGAGATGCTGTAGTTATATTTTATGCCATATAGGTTGGGGTGGAGATGGCGATAGTGTTGGCGTTAGGGTGAAGTGAATTTGCGCATAAAATTAAAATTAAAAGTTAGTTCAAAATTGAAATTCGTCGGTGTTAACGAAACTCTAACAGTTGAAGAAAAATTAAGAGTTAGTTCAAAATTGAAATTCAAACTTATAACTGAGATGTGGAAAATATGTCAAGGTCATCCAGAGTAAGTTTTAAAAAATTCTATCCAACTATCACCAGAAATAGTTTTAAGTTGAAGTAGTTGGTGATAGCGGGATAATTGATTCGTGCCATGGGAGAGGTGTTTATCGTTTGAAAGTTGGCGATCGAATGAGAAGCGCCGCCTAGGGAGAGGGCTTATAAAACGGCAACCTTCCCCCACCACCCCTTCCCCCACTCCTTTAGACCAATAACCGGTCGCCGACTCTATGTGGTGAAACTGAACCAGACATGGCGGCCGCCATGGATAATTCTAACCTCAAATCTTAGCTCAGCTGAAGAGAATAGAGGAGCATGAAGTAGGAATTGTGGTGACAGCGCTTATATGAGGAATAGTAGGGGTAAAATAAAAAAACTTGTTGAACAAAGTCGATAGGTGTAACAAGTTCAAAGTTGTTGAATTGTAACATAGAATGCAAAATGTTGTAAATAACACTATCATCAACATTAACCTGCGAAGTTTTTGAAGAGTATAATGGGTTAAAACTGTACTTCTTCCTAACTCTATTTAAATTAGTTCTACACTTTGAAATTGAAGGTTTAGAAGTACTTCGTAATATGTGTTGTGTTCGCAAAAGCTTTAATTTTAAACATTGTGCAGTCATCATAACCGATGTGTTAAGTTCAGAGGTTAAAAGAAGACTGAGATATAAAATGAAGTGTAAAAGAAATTGAAACAGAAAGCCAGAGTAGTAATTTTATAGGTTAGAATTTACAAAGGCTATTCCATGGATAATTCTAACCTCAAACCTAGTAAGTGAAGTAGTCATAACATAAAACTAACGAGAGATGATGACCGAGCGGATGCGAGGCAATGAATGTTTGTAGCGCGATAAACTACCCACCTTTATAGAGGCAATAACTCCAGCCAGATGGCGGCAGATGGCAAGCAAATGACTGGTTGACCGACTTTCACCTGAGTAGTAAGAGAAGTAGGGTTCTGTGTCTATCCCTACTCCTTGGGGTCAATGACCGACCGGAAAGGTCAATGACCCTCCCCCCCCTCCCCCCCCTCCCCCCCCTCCCCCCCCGAAAAAATGGAGCCCCCCCCCCTTCCCCCACTCCTTCCCCTACTCCTCTGGGTCAATGGCCGGTCACCACCTTTCCCTACTCCTTCTAGGCCAATGACCGGTCACCACCGGTTGCTGACTCTATGTGGTGAAACCAGACCAAACATGGCAGCTGCCATGGATAATTCTAACCTCAAACCTGCTGCGCATACAACGAGTTCTCCGGACCGGAATCAGTCCATGCTATGCGCATGCGCCTAGTCCTGTATTACTCACTTTAGCGCTACTGCACATGGATAATTCTAACCTCAAACCTTAGTTTTGTGTTGTTGCGCATGCGCCGCTCCCCACTCCTTTGCCTTCCTTTTACACTGCTGCGAACTGGACTGGATTGAACACTGTACTGGAGTGAAACAACTTCCCCCACTACTCGAGAATCCGAGGAGCAATACGAGCCTGATCTTAGCGTCAGTCGTCAACAAACTTTCATAGCGAAAGGTTGTTGGCGACTCAGCAAGAGGTTTCAAATATATAGTAGGCCTATATATATTTGAACTTCTTCTACTACGTTGCGTTTTTTAATGTAATGTAGTATGTGTGTGTGTGTGTGTGTTTAGTTTTAAGTTGTATTTAATTTAAGAAATAATTTGCGCATTGCGATGTTAGTTATAAGTTGGGTTTAGCATTAAGGTGTATTAATTTTAAGAGGTGTTTAGCATTAAGGTGTATTAATTTTAAGAATAATGATGGTATTTGGTTGTGTTGAATTATTTGGTTTTTAATAATGATGTGTTGTTAGTTTTAAGTGTTGATATTAATAATTTATGTTGTTGTTTTGCCTTTCAGCTAGATGTTAGGGGGTAGATTAACTGTAAATTCAGAAGTTCAGTTGAACTTCACTTAGAAGGGGTGGGACATCCGCAAATTGCGGACTAGGTTTTTTGCATTTTGTTTAGGAATATGATGGGTGGGATTAGTTTGGGTGGGTGTTAGAGTTGCGTTTCTGCATTAGCTGTTCCAGTTTCCCTGAAATTAATGGTTACGCTTTGATGCGGACGGGACGTTACGCTTTGATGCGGACGGACCAGGGCCTCCCTGCTGTTCCAGTTTCCCTGAAATTAATGGTTACGCTTTGATGCGGACGGGACGTTACGCTTTGATGCGGACGGCCCAGGGACCTCCCTTGCAGAACGCAACTAGTGGGTTGGGAGTGGGAACCGCTAGGCAAACAGGGTGGTGGGAACAGTATTACTGTTCCCATCACCTTGGATCATTATAAATCTTGAATGACCTTGACCCACTTTCGGAAGGGTCAATGACCCCCCCCCCTCCCCCCCCCGAAAAAATGGAGTCGATTCCCCCCCCCTCCCCCCCCCTCCCCCCCGAAAAAATGGAGTCGATTCCCCCCCCCCCTTCCCCCACTCCTACCCCCACTCCTTCCCCTACTACGGGTGAACGACCGGTCATGACCTGAAAAATTAAAATGGCTATAACTTGATAATGGATTGACGGATTTGGACAAGCGATACATCATTGAAAAGGTCTATGTAAGACAAACATTTTGGTAAAAGAAGAATTTGGTTATCTTATTTTAGTCAAAAGTTATGCGAATTATTTTAAATAAATACCTTCTCTTTCCCCTTTTCCCCCACCTCCCAGGTCAATAATCAGTCTCGGCCAGCTGCTACCCCTCTCATTTGCATATTGTTATAAAAGACGCACCGACTGCGGCTAACATTTCATTCTGATTACAGACGTTACGCTGCGAACTTGGAGCCACAACCATGTTATCTCTGCCAACTACAACTTCTACTTTAACTTCTACTTCGACTTCTATTTCTACTACGGCTGTTCCTGCACCTAAGAAAACTCTTCGCCTCAAAAACCTTCCTGATTGCTACAAGAATCGACTTGCATCTCAACCTTCAACTTCTGGAGCTATTCTTCCGCCAACCAACACTTCTAGACTTCGTAGTATTTTTTCACCGCCTTCGCCTTCAAAGGACTCCGCACCACCATCAACTACTATGCCGCCACCGCAGAAGCCAGTTCACCACCATCCTAATACCCCTTCCGTTGAAACCATTGTTCATCGTCTTAGCACACCTATTATCCCACTATCACCATTGCCTCCTACCCCACCACTTAGTACACCTGAAGATCATACCTATCACAAAACTGATTCCTCTCAACCTGCTACTAAATCATCTCCTAAATCAGCTCCTAAACCAGCTTCTAAACCAGCTCCTAAACTTACTCCTAAACCTACTCCTAAACCCGCTCCTTCAGAGCAATTTCAATTATTACAAGAAGAGCGTCGTAGGGCATTTAGCCGTCCCACTACTTGCCCTGAAATGCTTACTAGGGGAATTAAGAAAGGATCACCTTGTGGGAGGAAATGTGTAAAAAACGAAAGTTTTTGCCGTGTACATGTCGTAAAACACATTTCTGAACCACAAGTGACAGAAACCCCCACTGTTGAATACCAATCCAAAATTATTGGTGTGAAAGGAAATAGGCTTAAGAGAGGTTGTGTCTATTTTTTTGAAAGTGTTATTGACAACAAACACATTTTGGCAACTTGTAACGGCGTAAGATATAATATTAAAGTGATTGAATCCTTGCGCAAAGAGAAATCAGTTTATGAGTTAGACTCTAAAGACTATCTCCTCAGACACAAACTGGATGGTATTACAAGGTGGGGGCGTAGCAAGTAAATTCACATAGCTTTTTCCAAATTATTGCTTAAAAAAATATTGGGGGAGAAACACAACGCGTTATAGCGTTGTGTTTCTCCCCCATTATTTTTTAACACTCTAAGTCTCGTGACCTACTAACCTACTTCCATCCAAGTAGTAAGAAAAGTACTTCCCCCACTCCTTTGGGTCGATGACTGGTCATGGTCAGCACCTATCCCTCATTTGCATACTATTATAAAAGCGGAGCGAGCGTTGGTCACCCCTTCATTTTTCTTCTACACGCCGCTCTTGTCGTTTCGTCTCTGCTGTTTACAATATTTCTTGCTTCAAAATGCCTCCTCATCTGAATGAAAATTTTAATTTTTCTGAAATTTCTGATGTTTTTGAACAATCTGAAGACACTTTAAGTAACGACAGTGAAAGTGAAGATGATGAGGACGATGATGATTATACTGTTGAACTTAGTGAAGAACGTAAAGTCATAGCAATTGATCCACAATTTCCATTTGATACAATAGAAAAGTTTATGGCTGAAGCTAATAAATGGTTGGACTCAGGATGTTATGTACGAATTGACTCTTTTATATTGTATGGTGATAGTCATTCTTTCCTTGTCACACCAAATGACAGAGACCGCATGTTGCAGTGGGCACAATCTATGATGGAGTGCTACGAACAAGGTGTGGACACTGGCGGCTATTTTCTTGCACAACTAGTGTAATAACAAATTACCCTCCCCCCACGTAGTGAAGAAGGAAAAGAAATATTAGGAATCTAGTTATAATACTTCCTTCCACATATAAAGAAGAAGGGGAAAGGAGTGGGGATTATAAAGTGGTGGGGGAATGTGTATAAATGCAGGTTGTTTCAAGAGACTTTTATTATTATTGTGGCTTTAGCAGAAACAACATGGAGTTTAAATCTTCAGCAAAAATAAGGAATAATATAATAAAGAAAGAAATTCGCAAGAAAGAAAAGATTGAACTTATAAAATTACAACTTATAATACCTTCCATTGAAATTGGATGTAGCAAACTAAAGACTTTGGTGAAAACTAACGAATATTTGTTACAATTGCTAAAAACAATCGAAGAGTTGAAGAGAAAGAATGGACATTCTACATAGTAAAATTTGAACATTTTAATATAAATAAGTAAACTGAAAAAAGTAGATGTAGAATAGAGAGCGAGGAATAGATCACTTTGTGGTAATGGACTAACATGCCACTTAGTGCTCTATTCCTCGTTCTCGCGTTAAATTGGATTACCTTGACCTATTTGTTTGACTGTTAGAATTTGGTTAACACTGTTGAATTTCAGTTTTGAATTAATGTTTATTTTTATTCAACTGTTAGAGTTTTTTAACACTGTCGAATTTTAGTTTTGAACTAACTTTTAATTTATGCGAATTTTCAGTTCAACTCTAGTTAATTTATGCGCAAATTTAGTTTAACCAAGTGCCTGTGCTCTAGCCATTTCCTCTCCAACATTTGTTCTTTTAACATCTGTCCCATAACATGTGTCCTAACAGATGTTAAAAGAAAGTTTGTTAAAGTTTGAATATAAAGAAGTATATACTAAAACTCCAATGGGAATAAAGAACACGAATGAACAATTAGTTTGTAGAAGGTTAATATTTTGTTGAAAATGTTTGATTTTCTAGGATAGTGAAGAGGATGAAATAGTGGTGGGGGAACCATTATAATAGGAGGAACGTGAGAGCCCACTTCATTTCTTGGTGAAATTTCGAAGAGTAAACATCTCAACATGTATCGTTGCGATAAATGTTCGGAATCGTTTCACGATGAAATTCTATTAGACTGTCATAAAGAACTAATTCACAACAACCCAGAAGAAAAACAAGAACAACAAGAACAACAAGAAGAACAAGAAGAACAAGAAGAACAAGAAGAACAAGAAGAACAAGATGAAATAACTGCAACATCTTCAACTACTTTACCGAATCTACAAGTATTTGCATTACCCGGTAAAGTAGTAATGCATCATAAGATTCAAAATGAAAACTTGAAGCTAGAAGAATTTATTAGAGAAGCAAAACCAATTGTAAGTAAAACTTTAAAAGAAGAATTAAAAAGATTGAACTTTCTTAAATTTGGTTTACTACTAGAAGCTATGTTTATAAATGTACAAGAAGAATTATCACCAAGAGGATTCATAACAAAAAACCGAACCATTATGGAAAGTTCAAACATTGATTCAATAGTAGAGAACTGTATGGAAGAAATATTAACAAAAATTCAGGAACACGAAGGAAGAGGATCCGGATGGAGTCTTACAAGTATTGAAGTATTAGATATAAGAGTTCATAAACATGGATATGGACTAATGGGATCTAGTTACATTCCTTTGCCCAAAAGAATTAAGGATACAAGATCATGTATTAATGTGAAAAATCAAGATAATGAATGTTTTAGATATGCGATGACATCTAAGTTTGTACCAAATCATTTCGATAAACCTAACCAACACTATGAAAATCAAAGACATAGGTACAATTTTCAAGGAATTACTTACCCTGTATCACTGAAAGATATATCAAAATTTGAGAAGAAAAATCCTGGTACATCTATCAATGTTTTTGCATTAGATAGTTCAAACAAAGTGTATCCTTTACGTGTTGTAAAAGAAGAGCTACCAGATCATACGGATTTACTACTACTAACGCGAGGAGATGTGTCTCACTATGTGTACATTAAGAAATTCGACTCTCTTGTTAACAAGCAGCTTTCTAAAGCTCGACACAGAAAGATAATTTGCAAGAGATGTTTTAATTTTCAACGAGAAGGAAGACAAGGAAGAGAATGGTTACAAGAGCACAAAAGGCTATGTAACAATAATTATGAAGCAAAGATTAATTTACCTTCGGAAAACAGAGCATTTGTTACATTTCAAAAGGTTCATCATCAATACCGTATCCCTATAGTTGTATATGCGGACTTTGAATCAACACTAATTCTTATAGAAGATGAAAATTGTGAAGCTAGAAAAAGTGTCAAATATCAAATGCACAAACCAAATAGTTTTTGTTTAATGGTTAAATCAACATTATCAGAAGAACATTTAAACAGATATGGATTAACTTCAGAACCTCTAGTATATCGTGGTGAAAATGTAGAAAAAATATTTCTTGATCACTTATATTCAATAGCTGGAAATGCACAAAGATTATATACAAATATTGTACCAATGAAACCGATGGAGGAAGAAGAAGAAATTCAACATGAAAATGCAACTCGATGTTTCTTATGCAAAAATGATTTTACTATTGAGAATTATAAAGTTAAAGATCACGATCACCTCACAGGTTATTACAGGGGTGCTGCTTGTAATAAATGCAACTTGAGCTATCGTTTACCACTATTTATTCCTGTGGTTCTGCATAACCTCAGTGGGTACGATGCTCATTTTATAATACCTGAACTAGGAAGAGACGACGGTAAAATCGATGTATTAGCTGAAACTTCAGAGAAGTTCATAAGTTTTTCCAAAGAAGTTGGAAACATGAAACTAAGATTCTTGGACTCCTACAGATTTATGCCGTCGAGTTTATCCAAACTTTCAGAAAATTTAAGGAAACAAGATTTCATCGAAACAAAGAAGATTGTAAATAATGACAAACTGGATTTGGTACTTCGGAAAGGTGTGTTTCCATATGATTACATAGACAGTTTAGAAAGATTTAATGAAACATCACTTCCGGCTAAAGAAGAATTCAAAAGTAAACTTTATGACATGGACATATCTCAAGAGGACTATGATCATGCATGTAAAGTATGGAACGATTTAGGATTTAGAACATTGGGAGAATATTCAGATTTTTATGTTAAATTGGATGTAACTTTACTATGTGATATAATGGAAGAATTTAGAAATACATGTTTTGCGGCATATGGATTGGACCCTCTTCATTCGTACACTTCACCTGGATTAGCATGGCAAGCTATGTTGAAAGAAACAAATTGTAAAATACAACTTCTTACTGATATAGATATGGTTATGATGTTAGAGTCAGGAGTTCGAGGGGGATTGACGCAAAGCGTTACACGACATTTCAAGGCGAACAACAAGTATCTGCCCGATTATGATGCATCAAAACCAACAACATTCCTAGGTTATTTCGATGCAAATAACTTATACGGATGGGCAATGTCGAATCCCCTTCCATATGATAATTTTAAATGGATAGATCCAGAATCGATTGGAAACATAATGGATATACCGAAGCATGGTGAAACTGGTTACATTTTTGATGTTAATTTTGAATATCCTGAACATCTTCATGATCAACATTATGATTTACCACTTCTTCCGAAGACTGAAATTTCCCCTACTGGAAGATGGCCAAAATTAATGATGACTTTAACCGACAAGTCTCGATATGTTGGACATTACTGGATGATACAACAAGCTTTAGACTTAGGATTGAGAATTACAAAAATTAATCGAGTACTACAATTTTCTCAATCTTGTTGGTTAAAACCTTACATCGACAACAACACAAGAAGAAGAGCCACCGCTACATCAAGTTTTCAAAAAGATTTTTTCAAATTAATGAATAACGCAATATTTGGCAAGACTTTGGAAAACAAAAGGAAACATAAGGATATCAAATTGGTAACTGATCCAGTAAAATTACAGAAATTGGTGCAACAACCAAACTTTGGTTCATCTATAATTATTAATGAAAATCTAGTTGTTATTTCCATGAACAAGAAGTCAGTTACAATGGATCGTCCTTTGTATCTTGGAATGTCAATCTTGGATATTTCAAAAACACATATGTACGAGTTTCATTATAAGAAGATGGTTAACTATTATGGAAGAGAGAACATTGGTATTGCATATATGGACACGGATGCACTAATTTACTGGATTAAAACAAATGACATGTATGAAGATCTACGCACCTTTATATATAAAGATGATTTCGACTTTTCCGATTATCCTAAGGATCATCCAAATTACGACTATGACAGAAATAAGAAAGTATTGGGAAAATTTAAAGATGAAACAAATGGTGTGCCGATGATGGAAATTGTAGCATTAATGTCCAAACTGTATTCATTTCAACTGTACATAAACGAGAGGAACGAACATCAAGTCACGAAGAAGGCCAAAGGAATAAAAACTTCTTTCCTGAAGAAGAACGTACAGTTTGAACATTATAAAAGATGTTTGTTTGAAAATGTTGAAACAACTGCAACGTTCAACACTATTAGAAGTTATAATCATCAACTATTTAGTGTCAAACAAACAAAGTGGGCATTAAGCTACAAAGATGACAAGCGCCATATTTTAGAAGATAAAATTAATACTTTACCATTCGGCCACTACTCTCTAAACCCTATTGACCAGTAAACCTATTCTTCGCCCTCTACCTTCTTCCTTTTTCCTTTCCGTAAAGAAGAGGGGACATGGCAAGCCCAATGCCATGTTCCCTCTTTTTTACACTAATATGAAATGGCCTTGACCTATATTCAAGCTATATAAATGAGAATAAACTATTCTATGGATCAGTATTTTTACATGCGGTGTACAAGCAACATCTGAAGATGGAAAGTGTGAAGGACAAGATTGTAAATGAACTACATAAACCAGCAAGAAGAAGATTTCCAAGAAGAAGTACAATCATTAAAGGGATGAATGATCTTTATCAAGCTGATCTCATTGAAATGATACCGCACAGTAAATTAAACAAAGGATTTAAATATATTTTAACAATTATAGACTGTTTTACTAAAATAGCTGACGCTTTACCATTGAAGGATAAGACTGGTAAAAGTGTTACAAAAGCTATGGAAACCACAATACAAAGAAATAAATTTAAAATTAAACATCTACAGACCGACGATGGAAAAGAATATTTTAATAAAGACTTTAGAGCTTTGATGAAGAAATATCAAATAAATCATTATTCTACAAATTCTGAAGTTAAAGCTTCAATAATTGAAAGATTCAATAGAACATTGAAATGTGCGATGTATAAACAATTTTCAAAACGAGGATCATATGTGTGGTATGACATATTACCACAACTTATAAAACAGTATAACAACAAATATCATCGTACCATTGGAATGAAACCTATCCAGGTAAACAGTGCTAATGCGAAAATTGTATTACAATGCATTAAAAATAATACAACACCGAAATTAGAAAAATTGCAACCAAAGAAGTTCAAGGTCAACGATAAAGTTCGTATAAGCAAATACAAAGGTGTATTTAGTAAAAGATATCTACCAAATTGGACTAATGAAGTATTTACAATTTATAAAGTGCAACCAACTATACCTGAAACCTATTTATTAAAGGATAACAAGGGTGAATTACTTCAAGGTGGATTCTACGGACACGAATTGTTGAAATCAACAGTTGGTGATGTATATCTTGTCGAGAAGATTTTACAAAGAAAAAAGGATATGGTTAAAGTCCGGTGGTTAGGGTTTGATAAAAGTGAAGACTCTTGGATTCCTTCAAAAGACTTAGTATAGTTGTTTAATAGCTCATTGTGTGTTTAACCTTTATACAAGATGGAGATTGTACAACAAAAAGATCGATTTAATATTAATAACATTGATGAATTGACAGTTGACAATGATAAGTTAAATCATGGAAAACATGGTGAATTACTACCAAATACGATAAGATGTCTAATAACTGGTCCTTCAAATTGTGGAAAAACTAATGTTGTTTTTAACCTTATAACTAATCCTAAAGGATTGCGTTTTAACAATATATACATTTTTTCAAAATCATTGCAACAACCAAAATATCAATTATTGGATAAAGTACTTGCAAGTGTACCTGAAGTAAATTTTTACAAGTTCAATGCCAGTGAAACAATTATGCAACCAAATGAAGCAAAACCATTTTCTATTTTTATATTTGACGATGTTTCTTGTGAAAATCATGACACAATAAGGAATTATTTTGCTATGGGAAGACATCATAATATTGATAGCATTTACATTGGTCAAACATACAGTAAAATTCCAAAACAACTTATAAGAGACAATGCAAATATGTTGATCATCTTCAAGCAAGATGAAACAAATTTAAAGCATATATATAATGATCATGTAAATGCGGATATGCCATTTGAAAAATTTAAAGAGATGTGTGGCAAAGCATGGAATGAGAAATATAGCTTTCTCGTTATTATGAAGGAAGAAGATATTAAAAATGGTAGATATCGTATAGGGTTGGATAAATTTGTATTTATGCGTTGAACTACCGATGCTACATCTAGTTACACGTTGAACTTCACAGTGTAAACATGGTGAATCAAGAAAAACTATTAAAAGAAATAAAATCACTCAGTGATTCTATTAGGATGAAGAATCGTGCATTGAGGATGGGTTTAAGTGAAAGAGAAGAATTTCTAGAGACTACATTTAAACCTATTACGGAACCTTTAAAACAGATATCAGAAACTATTGGTAAACCTCGTTATGAAGGAGATGTTTTACTACCAGTTTCTAAACAAGAAGTACAAGCATTAAAAAAAGAAGAAGATGATGATTCATACACAAGTGCTAGTGAGCAAGAAGAAGCAAAAGAAGAAGAAGAACCAATTGTTGAAAAGGGAGAAGAACAGCCAATACCTGAAGCTGAACAATCTATTCCAAATTTAACTCAATTGAGTAGCGATATATTACAACATGGACCTCTTGGAAGAAAATATACAGGGTGTTTTTTTTAACTGTGCCACCATTGGGATCTTGTAAACTATTGATTTTACAGTAAATTTTAAATGGGGGACTTTACCTTAATTTTTATGACAATCAAAAATATGAATTCCATATTTTTGTAAATAGCCGCCATTTTCCAATATGGCGGCCAACTTTGAAATTTCTTATGGAACACCCTGTATTTTATGATGTTTTTAGAATCTACATACAATTTTAAGCCTTTTTTATTCTTGTGTAATTTTTGATATACCCAACCGTTTACGAGCTACAGAGAGATAAAGGTACTAAATTTTTTATGTTTTTCTTAACTATGCTACCATTGGGATCTTGTAAACTATTAATTTTACAGTAAATTTTAAATGGGGGACTTTACCTTAATTTTTATGACAATCAAAAATATGAATTCCATATTTTTGTAAATAGCCGCCATTTTCCAATATGGCGGCCAACTTTGAAATTTCTTATGGAACACCCTGTATTTTATGATGTTTTTAGAATCTACATACAATTTTAAGCCTTTTTTATTCTTGTGTAATTTTTGATATACCCAACCGTTTAGGAGCCACAGAGAGATAAAGGTTTAATTTAGGCAGGCTTAAGGCTCTCATAACAGCTGTTATTATTGTATCGACCATTTCCATTTCCAGCTGTTTACTAGCATTGTTGGAATAATAAACAATAATCACTAACCTGTAAACTTGCAGTCTGAGAATATTTGTCGTTCACCGTGTAATTTATTTATCAACTCATGTAGTTATTAACTTGTCTATTTTCTTTTTTTTATAATTCTGCTTGTTGTGAAAGTGTTCTTACTATGGAATTTACAAACAGTGAAAAACTTGACATGGTCGAAGTGTATTTTCTGTGTAACAGAAACTGTAGTGCAGCAAATATCGCATATCAAGAGAGGTATCCTGATAGGCATGTACCGAATCGTAGGTATTTCAAAAAACTTATTGTAAACTTGGCAGCCAATGGTTCTTTTGCGAAGCCACGTCAGAGAGTAAGCACAGTTGTTACTGATGAATTTGAAATTGATGTTTTGGCATACTTTGAGGCTTTTCCTAATGCTTCTATTAGAGAAGTTGCATCCATTTTGCAAACTTCAACCTCCTCAATTTTTAAAGTACTAAAAAAAAAACAAGTACCACGCTTATAAGTATGCGAAAGTTCAAGCTTTGCTGCCGGGTGATGAAAATAGGAGGCTACAGTTTTGTGGATGGCTAGCTCAGGAGGCTGTTAATACACCAGGTTTTTTATCGAACATCATATGGACTGATGAAACTAACTTTTCGAATAGGGGAATGTGGAATCGGAAGAACAACCATTACTGGGCTGACGAAAATCCGTTAGTAGTGAGAGAAATAAAATCACTCAGTGATTCTATTAGGATGAAGAATCGTGCATTGAGGATGGGTTTAAGTGAAAGAGAAGAATTTCTAGAGACTACATTTAAACCTATTACGGAACCTTTAAAACAGATATCAGAAACTATTGGTAAACCTCATTATGAAGGAGATGTTTTACTACCAGTTTCTAAACAAGAAGTACAAGCATTAAAAAAAGAAGAAGATGATGATTCATATACAAGTGCTAGTGAGCAAGAAGAAACAAAAGAAGAAGAAGAACCAATTGTTGAAAAGGAAGAAGAACAGCCAATACCAGAAGCAGAACAATCTATTCCAAATTTAACTCAATTGAGTAGCGATATATTACAACATGGACCTCTTGGAAGAAAATATATAATGAAAATGCTACATGACATGAAATCAAACCCGAATTTGAGTAGATCACACATATACGGAGCAAGAATTGATGGGAATGAATTAAAGATTGGTGATTCAAAGCTTGAAATAACTCAAGACGATTACATCATTATTGGTGAGCATAGATATAAAGGAACAAAAGGATTATATGAATTAATTTTTAAAAATATACCACTAAGATATTCATCGAAAGATTTAAGTGTTTTTAAAGAGATTTTACAAAATACTAACGCTCATAAGAGAAACTACTTAAAGGATGCAATGATTAATCGTTCACGTGCAACAAAATATAACATTGTTATAAAAAAGTTGTTTCCTCCACGAAAATTGCCCACATTACGTACTGCTCCAGCGGTGAGACAACCACTGAAAAGAAAATCTTTATCACTTATGGATTTATCACTTCTTGAACAACATGGTAAAAAGAGTAAAGGAGATACTTCAACCTCTGGTAAAGGATTGATGAAAAATCTATACAATACAAATGTGATTTACTACAACGACATCAATAAATTGGTTGACCGAATGAGACTATTGCATGAAGCCATGGAAGCCGGTCATACGGGTTTGAATAATGAATGGGTGGCTCTAGTTGATGAACTTAGGAATCGTGGTATAGTTGTATAATTGTCCGCGGATATAAAAGAGTTGCAAGCGTAAGACGTATCAGTTCTAACATGAGCGTCGACAAGTTCGGACGGTACTCCGCGTTAGGAGTACAAGTTGGAGAAGACAGAAAAAGAAGTGGATTACCGCAAACACCTGAAGGTGACTATAGCATAAGAAATAAACGTTTAAAACTAGTTAAAGATCCAGAAGAAGATACTGATGGAGCAAATTTGAAGACAGTAAAAGAAGCTACTTCAACATCATTGAAATTACATAAGAATACTTACGATGTTAAATCACATAGAATAATTAATGTTGGTAAACCAACTGAAAGTTCTGATGCAATTACTAAAGAGTACTTATTATCTGAACTTTCAAATACTTTAAAATTGCAATGGGGTAATAACTTAAAAGATGGACAAACGTATGATGCTGGAAATTATAGAATAACCAACGTGGGAAATCCCAAAAATAATAAAGATTCAGTTAATAAAGAATATTTACATTCTATAATACCGGAAAAAACTGAACATGGATTTTCTTTTTATAAATTTATTATAAATGACATTGGATACCCAAAGGAAGACGGTGATGCTGTAAACCTAAAATACATCAAGGACAACTGTATTTTACAAGATGTTAATGGAATTGATTGTCATGGTAAAACATTGACAAATGTAAAGTTTGGTTCTCAACCAAAAGATGCTGTTACTATGGAACAATTATCTAAAGAATTAAAAAAGGAAACATCAAATTTTGTAAAACATGAAGATGCCGTGTTAAAGCGGGGAGATAAATTTATACATGGAAATAAAAAGTTTGATTTAATGCAAGGAAAAAATGATGAATGGGATGCAGGACATAAAACAATAACAAATGGAAGATTTGGTATAAAAGATTCAGATGTACCTCTTATGGTACAAACATTAATTGCAAGTGGTGGTAGATTAGGTACATACGATGGTCGTAATAGAAGAATAAAAAATATTTATCCTGGTTATGAAGAAGATGATTGTGTTACATTGAAACAAACAATAACTTGGGATAAACACTTTGGGACCAAATATGATGCAAAGATGAAGAAAATAATTAATATTTTACCAGGTGAAGATTCAAATGATGCTGCTACTATTGGACAAGTCATAACAACATCAAAAAATGATTCAACCGCATATACTTGTAATGATAAACGTATTATGCAGTTACAAGATCCTCAACATCCGAAAGATGCTGTAACTTTAGATTGTTTAATAAGAATAGTGGGCAATTTACTTATTGATACCCACAATCATATAGCTAGTACAACGAGTCATGTGATGATTCAACCCGATGAACGAGAAGCTTGGATTAAAAATAGAATTATAAATCAGTATATAATTAATTTGAATAACTAAGTCTTTAAATATAAAAGATTTTGCACAAGTTATTCATTTGTGTAAAGTATCTCGTGGAGTAAACACGCCAGTTATATAAGACAACATAATGAAGACCGTATCGCTCAGTCATCGTCAAGACAGCGGCAAGAGAGAACGTGGTATAACATCAGCTGCATTATCCCTGCTTAGACGGATTCCAGTTGGTGCTGTTGTAAATCGAACAATAGACGCTTTACCATACGAATTACATCTGCCCGGAGGTTATCAATATTGTGGACCTGGAACTAAGTTGGCAAAGCGTTTAGCAAGAGGAGATCCTGGAATTAATAAATTAGATCAAGCTTGCAAGGAACACGATATAGCATATTCAAAGTATAAAGATTCAACAAATAGATCAATAGCAGATAAAATTCTAGCGGAAAAAGCTTGGCAAAGAGTAAAATCAAGTGACGCAAGTATTGCAGAAAAAGCATCGGCTTGGGCAGTAACTACAGCCATGAAGACGAAAGCAAAGTTAGGTGGTGGAAAACGTCGCAGAGGAAGACCTGCAAAGAAAGGCGCTCCCAAAAGAGGTGGAAACATTAAAAAAGGACGTCGTAGAACTCATAAGCCAAATGTAAAGAAGACTTCTGTTTGGCAAATGGTAAAAAACGGAGCAGGTTTATACCTAAGACCATACCGTGTGTACTAAATAAGAAGAGTCAATTGATAATTCCAAATAAAGCCTTAACAAATCATCAGTTAAATGATTATGTGAAATGTTTGAAAATACCATTCTTTCGAGGAGTTTTTATGAAAGATGCATTACCAACTAAAATATGGAAAAATGAAACTGGAATAGTAAATTTGGATTCCACCTATGGTCCAGGTACTCATTGGGTATGCTATAAAAAGCTTGGACAAACCGTTTACTACTTTGACAGTTTTGGCAATCTACCACCGCCAAAAGAACTTCAACATTATTTTCGAAACTCAAAAAACATTTTTTACAATTACAAAAAAGAACAACCTAACAATACTGAAATATGTGGGCATTTATGTTTGGAGTTTCTAGCGAAAAGTGTCAGTCAGCTTTAAGATGTCATCGTATACAGTGTCATTGAGTGGAAATTCATCCACATTGAAAAGTACGCTGTTCCCAGCATTGCGTCTATCCAAGGAACGATTATGGGAAGCGGCATTACTTGATTTGACTACCTACAACTCAATTCCCAATGTTACGGAAGGGAAGAATAATTTACTACATTATTATGAAACTAAGGATGCTACAGGAAAATACTCAGAATTGAAAATAATTACATTTCCTACTGGAGCTTATGAAATTGATGATATAAACCAATTATTACAGAAACAACTCGGAGAAGACAATATTACCGTTAAAGGAAACAATAATACTTTAAAAGCAGAAATAACTTCAAAATATTATATTGATGTCAGCTTGGAACAGTCGATTGGCAGTTTACTTGGATTTACAGATACAAAAAAGAAAATCTTAACTCCTGGAACTACTCATTCAGGTGATTCAACTGTAACAATATTGAAAGTAAATAGTATCGATGTCACTTGCAACATTATACACGGATCGTATAGAGATGGAGTTAATCAACATATTTTACATACATTTTATCCAACAGTGGCTCCCGGTTTTAAAATTGTTGAGAAGAAACAAAACTTGATATACCTACCGTTAAACACCAGTTTCATTTCAGACATCGTACTGAACATATTGGATCAAGACGGTCATAGTGTTGACTTTAGAGGAGAAACAATTACTATACGGATACACATCAGAGCAGCAACATAAAAGTCAACATGGGATTATCATTTAAACCGCAACGGAAGAGTCGGGAGCTCAGTAGCTCCTCAACATTGGAAGAGTTAACATCGGACAACATTCGTTTTCTACAGAAGATTGGATTGAAACTTAACAGCGATGGATATCCTGGATATATCTCAAGGACCAACGTTCGACGAAACACTATGGGAGAAGGAATATCACACGCACAACCCTTACACTTCATCAAAATTAAACAATAACGATGAAATAAGGATCCCCATTCAACAACAAGATATTTACACTTTACCTTGTGAAAGTTACTTGTACATCGAAGGACGGGTATTAAAATTGGATGGAAAAACTGCTTCAACAGTTCCTTTTATAAATAACCCGATGGCATATCTTTTTGATGAAATAAGATATGAAATATCAGGGGTGACGGTTGATTCAACAAAAAAGGTTGGTTTAACAACGACATTGAAAGGATTAACATCATTAACACCGCATGAGAAGAATTCAATAGTCACCGCCGGATGGGTTGCCCCCGATAAAGACACTATAACACCAGCTTCCAACGGTCACTTTGATTTTCATGTACCTTTACGATTGCTTTTGGGATTCGCTGAAGATTACAAACGGGTAATAATAAATGTCAAACAAGAATTAGTATTACTCAGATCTTCAACTAATAAGGACTTGATACTTGCAGACCCTGCAACTACGGAAGATAAACTGGAATGGCAACTACAGTTGGATAAAGTTGTTTGGAGAGTACCTCATGTAAGATTGGCTGATGAACATAGAATCCTATTATTGAGAAAGTTGAAATCTGACCGTGATATTGTGATGCCATTCCGAAGTTGGGAATTTCATGAATACCCTACACTACCTCAGACAGAACGACAAACATGGACCGTCAAGACATCAACTTACTTGGAACGAGCAAGGTACATAATACTCGGTTTTCAAACTAAGCGAAAAGATGTTATCACTGCAAATGCTGGTCAATTTGATCACTGTAAAATAAAGAATTGTAAAGTTTTCCTAAACTCTCAATTCTTTCCCTATGACAATTTGAATGTCATGTTCAGCAAAAAACGTTTTTCTATTTTATACGATATGTATGCAAGATTTCAATCGTCATATTATGGAAAGACTAATACACCACTATTATCACCTGACCAGTATTATTCCAAGGCTCCAATAATTGTAATCGATTGTTCAAAACAAAATGAATCGGTAAAATCATCAAGTGTGGATATAAAAATTGAAATGGAATTTGAAGAACCAGTAGCGGATGGAACTTCGGCATACTGTCTAATTCTACATGATAAAATAGTTACTTACACACCGCTGACCGGAATTGTGAAGAATGTACTTTAAGAAGAATTGTATAACAACTGCAAATTTTTGAGGTTAGAATTATCTGCTTTAATTTTTGAGGTTAGAATTTCATTTGTGAAAGACAAGTTGAAAACAAACAATTATGTAATTGTATAAATTTCAAGGATTTTACGAAAAATATAAAAGCGAGAAAATAATTAGTAGAAACTTCATTCTATCTTCAACCGTCGTATGGGAAACATCATTCGCAAGATGAATTCTACTAACGGAGAAGAAAATACACCTCTAATGGATGATAATAGTTCAGATATAGAAAAACAAGTTGAACGAGAAATGGACGAGTTCCTAAAATTCAACAAACATAAGAAGAGAGAAGAAGAAAAAGCTGAAAAAGAAGTAAAAAGGAAGAAGGTTGAAGTTAACATTACAACCAATATTTTAACAGAAGTATTTCTTCGGATTATCTACCCAATTTCTTCATGCATGACAAAAAGTATATCAGTTGGAATTTTAAAATCAATGGATTATTCACCAATTGTTATTTTAAATCATGGAAACAAAATGGTTACTTTCAGTGAAACTACTTGGGAATCTCTCATGAAACATTTACATCTTTTGGAGTGCTATTTAAGTAACAACACATTTGGAAGAAGAACAAGATTAAGTTTATTGGAATCAAATATTGAAGTTGATATAGTAAAACATCGTGGAGGACAAATTGTTCGCTTCAGAGATTTAACTACACATAATGTTAAATTATATTTCACTAAAGAAGAATTTTACACTTTAAGTTGTACTACCGGTCCCGTCACCAGATATTTGAAACAACTAATATTTTCAAGTGCAATAATTAAAGACTATCTAATTGATACATTGGACAAAAAACCTTTTGTTCCAATTTTATACGGTCCTGTAGATACTTCAATCTTTAATAGAATACCTCAAGAAGTTGAAATGTGGAGACAATTAAACAACTATCACACCAATTTTAATATTGATGAAGTGGCACAAGAAGTGAAAGAAGAAGAACAATCCTGTCTGTTATAAACATCGGCTCATTCAATTTTTAAGTCAGTTGTTAGTAAGACTTCATCATGAATAAACGGGTTTCGTTTTCTAATGCGCCACATATAATGGAAGTTAAAAGAGGTATAATTGAATTTCAAGCTTTCCGAGGAAATGATGGTAATTTTATTATTAAAGAATTAGTAATCTTGGACATGAACACATCAGTAGTTTATCATTATTTGTTCAAACCTCCAGTACCATTTAATAGACTAACAACTAAAGCGAAAGTTACAAACAAATGGTTGAACAAACATTTTCACAATTTAAGATGGGATGAAGGTTTCATTAATTATAACATGATACCGCACATTATGAATCATTATTGCAAAGAGTTTAAAATTATCTACACAAGGGGATTGGAAAAAGCAAATTGGATACAATCATTTACAAGCAACGAAGTGATTAATGCAATAATTGATAAAGATTTCCAATGCTACTTCAACGAACTTTGTATTTCATCAAAAAGTTTTAAACATCGAAGGTCGCAGTGCGCTTTAAAGAATGCCTACCGCTTGAACAATTTCCTTCAACAAAGTGGTGGGTGTAGTGTCAGTAGTGGGGGTAGTGTCGATTATAAAAGCTAGAGCGCTACCATGACGCAGCATGAGTATTACTCTAACCTCCGAAGAGACAACATCTCCAACGGACATTCTTATTAACAAGAAGATTAACAACAACATCAAGATGGCATCACAGAACTTACTTCAAAGTTTAGTTGATCAGTTCAACGCTCATTCTAAATCATCAATTCTACCTACAAAGAAATGTTCTGAACTAAAAGAAGAAAAACACTACATCATTCATACGATTAAGAAAATGGAAACTTCAGTAGGTGATGCTATTAATTGCACATTAAGCGAGGCTCCATATACAGTTGGTGATGAACCAAAATTTCAGATCTTCCTACCAAGACGCTTTGTACAACTTCTTCAAAATGAAGATCTTCGTGTAGTTCAACCCGGCGCACTCTATTTGGTTTCGCACGGACCAAGTGGAAACAACTCAACTGAACTAACTATTCATGTAACACCTACTACTGATTAGTTTGTACATAACATTGTAACTATTTGTTTGTAATTGTTTTTCAATAAATATGATATAAAGAAAAAACAAAAAAATTAAAAGAAGCAACATATTGTGATGTCTTTGTACATTACAATATGTTGCTTTTTTTAAAAATTCCACGGGATGACCTTGACCCACTTTTGTGTGATTATAAAAGCGAAAATCTACTTGTAAAATTCATCAGTCTACGACTACCTTTCGTACCGTACACATCTCGCTCACTCTATCGCTTAATATAAAAACTAAAAGATGTCTCTCAAAGTCAAATGTGCATCTTATGATACCAACACCATTACAACTTTTGAACAACTCGAAGATTTAACCAACGAAATGCGAGTTTTACTTACCGGTGGTTATCACTTAACTGTTGATGTTAGTGCTACTAATACAAGGATGTTCACTAAAACAAAATATTGCGATGATGAAATATTTATTTCTACACAACCTACAACTTCTTCATCGCCAACTGGTCAACATAACATCAAGTTCCAAAAGTATTACCAATGTTGAATAACTTTTGACAGACAAAACTACAACTAAAGAATCACATGATCAATGTGAGTTAATAAAAAGGATGTGATACTTGTATAAATAATCATTTGCTTCTCAGCTCTCACCACGACAAGACCTATTTAAGAAAATGTTGTACAGAATGATGATTCAACTTGATGGAAAAATCTATGGAAAAGACTACAACACCGTTGAACAAATGACCCAAGATTTAGATGTATTAACTAAAGAAGGATATCAAGCTAAATTAATTTTAAAATTTCCTGAAGTACATCCATTATCAACAGAAGAACTTGTTGCTATGGCTAAGGCGGAGAGAGAGAAAAAGTCTGAAGAAAACAAAGAGAAACAAACTTCCTAAATTTTAATAATCCTTACACTTGTAAGGTATAATTTTTTAAAACTCCATTTGGATGACCTTGAAATTACCCCCACCACTTTTCACAGTACATAAAACTCACTATTCAACACTATACACTCTTATTCTTTCACTGGACTCCGCAGCGTCAACATGGAAGAGCAAAAATACAAGTACAAACCTCGTTACTGTTGTGAACAACAGTGTACAGATTTAGGACCAATGATGGTGGATGGGTTAGCTTGTACTAAATGTGAATTCTTCGGATCTTGTTATTGCAAATGCAAAACAAAACAACTACCACCACCGGAATTGCGAACTTTAAAATTTTACAAATCAAGATATTTTCATACATGTTGTCCTCAAAGATGTTTCAAATTTCACCCTCTAGATCTTGCTCATTGTCAACGCACCAATTCTCATCAAGATGATTTTTGTACACATATGATAAAAAGATGTAAATACAGATCAGATTGGTATTCCGATCCTGTAGAACCATCAAATGTGTAATTTCAGTTTTACACTCTTTTTTAAAACTTCATTTGGATGACCTTGAGATTTCCCCCCACCACTAGTTCTAATTTTTATATAATATTAAATCATTCCACTTCCAACACTCTAACTAACAACATGGAAAACAAATTTATCAAGTTTGAACATATAATAACTGACAGGGAAGAGATGGAAGAATTGTTTCAAAACTTACTTTCTATCATTGACGAATATCCTATAAGATGGTTCAGAATTGTAGTTCAATATTTAAATCCTGGTGAATTGTTTTCTTCATCGAGTGAAGAGGATGAAACAACTACTTCGGTTCAAATAATTGAATTAAAAGACGAAGAAGAAGAACTAAACATTTTATTTAATCATAAGCTCAAGGTTCCCCATATAAAAGCCCCCTCCCTAGACAGCCCCCCTCCCTAGACGCCTGCTCAAGGTCACCATTATATAAGCCCCCTCCCTATGCGCCGATCCTCATTCCATCACCGACTCTCCAACAATGAACAACTCTCCATTGGCCCGAATGAATTCTAGTTTTGAAATAAACTCTAAAGAAGAGTTACAAGACATTTTTAATATTTTACAAGAACTTGTAGATAATTTTACAACCATCAAAATGAATTTGGAAATAACATACGATTGTCCTATTTGTGATAAGGTTGAAAGTTTAGACGAAGACAGTTTACTAAATCTAACTCCTGCACCATCTGACACTACTGATGGTAATAATGAAGAGCAACGTCTTTCCCCCACCACTTCTTTGTAATTCATCCTTCCCCCCACCACTTCTTTATTTAACTAACATTTCTCCCTTTCACTTCTTATTCCGTCTTCGACTTCTGAACTATCAACATCACTAAAATTTCAAACACTAACACAATCATGATGGATATGATGGATGAAGTTCCCTTCGTAACTAGAATGGAAGAGGATAAATTGAAATTGGAAATTAAACGATTGGAAATGAAACGGGAAAACCAACTTGAAATGTTACATTTGTTCAAGCTTTTCAAATACATCATCTGGGGACTCTGCATTTACCTTCTCATCGTCGTCGGTGTTTGCATTTACAACTCTGTAATTCATCACAAAAGTTCAACTTGTTTAAACTCTGCTGTTGCACATTAATTGTATGTTCACTAATAAAATTCAAAAGTTACTTCAACCTATCCTACTATCACCAACTAGTTCAACTTAGAACTATTTCTGGTGGTAGTTGGGTAGGCTTTTTTAAAACTTACTCTGGATGACCTTGACATACTTTCCAGATCCTATTTATAAATTTGAATTTCAGTTTTAAACTAACTTTTGGTTTTGTTCAACTATTAAGAGTTTTGTTAACACCGTCAAATTTCAGTTTTCAACTAACTTTTAATTTATGTATACTTTTAGTTCAACCCTAGTTACTTTATTCGCAAATTCAGTTCAACCGACCGCCAACGCTATTGCCATCTCCACCCCAATATTTTAACATTTCTGCCCCCAACACCTGCCCGAACATCTGTTCGGTTTTAAAAATATAAAAGAAACGTAAAGGAGTGGGGGTGGCTCATGCTCACCAATGCAAAACTAAGGTTTGAGGTTAGAATTATCCATGGCGGCCGCCATGTCTAGTTCAATTTCACCACATAGAGTCGGCGACCGGTTATTGGTCTAAAGGAGTGGGGGAAGGGGTGGTGGGGGAAGGTTGCCGTTTTATAAGCCCTCTCCCTAGGCGGCGCTTCTCATTCGATCGCCAACTTTCAAACGAGAAACACCTCTCCCATGGCACGAATCAATTATCCCGCTATCACCAACTACTTCAACTTAAAACTATTTCTGGTGATAGTTGGATAGAATTTTTTAAAACTTACTCTGGATGACCTTGACATATTTTCCACATCTCAGTTATAAGTTTGAATTTCAATTTTGAACTAACTCTTAATTTTTCTTCAACTGTTAGAGTTTCGTTAACACCGACGAATTTCAATTTTGAACTAACTTTTAATTTTAATTTTATGCGCAAATTCACTTCACCCTAACGCCAACACTATCGCCATCTCCACCCCAACCTATATGGCATAAAATATAACTACAGCATCTCATATATACCCTCTAACCCCCACCGGAAGCTATGTGACATGGCAGCTGGCGCCAGCTGCCGCGGCACGTGGCTCCGTGGGCACGTGGCCGGTTTTAAAAGTGACCAAAACACACTACTCAAATATTAGTCCACTAACTGCTAAACTAACTGATCAAATGTTAGTCCACATGCTGCTAAACTACCAGATAATCCTGTTCTATTACACACAAACATTTCTACAAACACAGCTGTTTGGCAAGCCATGGTTCTGGTGTATATTAACTGATAAAATATTAGTCCACAAGCTGCTAAATTTAACAGATCAAATATTAGTCCACATTCTGCTAAACTACCAGATAATCCCGTTCTATTACACACAAACAGTTCTACCAATTTAGCAGGCCGGCAAGTCATGGTTCTGCTATATATTAACTGATCAAATATTAGTCCACATAATCCTAAACTTCCAGCTACTCATGTTTTAATCCAGTTCGACTACCCAAACATTCCTACAAACACAGCTGTTCGGCAAGCCATGGTTCGGGTGTATATTAACTGATAAAATATTAGTCCACATGCTGCTAAACTACCAGATAATCCTGTCCTATTACACACAAACAGTTCTACCAATTTTAGCAGTTCGGCAAGTCATGTTTCTGATGTAAATTAACTGATCAAATATTAGTCCACAAGCTGCCAAACTAACTGATCACATATTAGTCCACATGCTGCTAAACTACCAGATAATCTCGTCCTATTACACACAAACAGTTCTACCAATTTAGCAGTTCGGCAAGTCATGGTTCTGCTATATATTAACTGATCAAATATTAATCCACATGCTCCTAAACTTTCAGCTACATATTTTATAATCCAGTCCGACTACACAAACATTTCTACAAACACAGCTGTTTCGCAAGCCATGGTTCTGCTGTATACTAACTGATCAATATTAGTCCACATGCTTCTAAACTACCAGCTAATCATGGTTTAATTTCTTCTACTACACAAACAGTTCTACTAACACTACGTAGTTCATCATCAGGATACACTTATCAAATATTAGTTTGCCTACTATAGGTTACTGAACTACAAGATACTCAAGTTATAATCCAGTACCCGGTTGACCAAGCCTTACTTGTTGGTTTTAATTTACCTTTGCCAAAGTGTCATGGTAATCAGGCTATTAACCGACTATACCTCTTCACAGTTAACAGCTGTTTCAAAATTAATACTTAAAAATAGTGTTGTTTTTCATTATGTTTATCTTCTGTTGCTATTTCATTACCAAAATGGCAACCCATGAGACTAATATTAGTAGGCCTCCTGGGAGTATATCCCAGCCCTCTGATTGGTCGCAGGTCACGTGACCGATGACGTCGTCACGCCCCGCCTTCTGATTGGTCACGTGGCCACGCCCCCAAGATGGCGGCTGGAGGGAAATTTCCTAACTTTTGACCACGTGTTCTAACCTTACTTTTACCACGTGTTTGACCACGTGAGTCAAGATGGCGTCTGGCGGGAAATTTCCTAACTTTTGACCACGTAACCTCACTTTTGACATGTGTTTGACCATGTGGCGTCTGTTACTACGTGAGTCAGGAATAAAATTTTCACTGTGGACTGCCGGGATTTGAACCCGGGCCGCCAAGTTGGTGCGCCGCAACGCTGACCACTAGGCTACCACACTGTTGTGCTGAGAGCTTTGTAATGTGTCTGATGGCACAGTAGTTTGACGATTTCATAGCAGCACTGGCGGGAAATTCCAATGAAGTGTTTTTATTGAATTTCAGCTTTTATAATTAAATTATATATGTGAAATATATATATGTTATATATTACGTATGGAGGTATGTTCATACCAAATTTTAATGTAATTGAATAAAAAATGAGACCTCCAATAAATGTTAAAGTTTTGGGGTTGAAGATATATTTTATTATTTTTACCCCTAACTATACTGAGCGGAAACCAAAATGTAATCATACAAGGTAGTACACTTTTACTAGATACTCCATAAAAAGTTTCAACATTTATAATTAAATAATGAGGCTATTATAAGTAAATTAGCATAAGGGTAGATTTTTAAGAAACTAGGGGTGGTTTTTCGGTAGGGTGTTAAATGGAGGTAGTGTACATGGTAAACTATTTATGTACCAAATTTGAACCTCGAAAGTAGAATAGAAGCTGAGATATAAGTGAAAAACCAAATAGGGTAAATTTCATCCCCCACTAAAAATTTAAGTATAATTTGTCGATTTAACATTAAAAACGCTTGAAAATGATGTCCCAGATAATTCTGACCATTTTTATAATTTTTTAATATAGGGGTGGTTTTGGGGGTAGTTCACCCCCTAGTGTATTATAGAACTTTGACAATTAAAGCTATGCACCCTTGTACCAAGTTTTGTTCAAATACACCAAAGGATAGTGGAGATATAGTGTTAAAACTAAGTAGTGATGTACAACTAAATAAAGATGTACAGTAGTGGCCAACTAAATGAATAAAGAACAGTAGTCGCTCACAAGGAAAATTTATGAGCCAGCGCGCCACAGACGGCGGGTTTCCTTATTTGGATCGAGACTCATTATTTATACAGTCAGACCAGTTTTTGTCATGGGTTGCCGCCAAGACGCATTATATATGCAGACGGCGGGGTTTATGGCCAATTATCTGAGCGCACCGAGACTCATTATTTATACAGTCAGACGGATATATGTTTTTTTCTGAGACAATTCTTGGAAAATTCCCAGTGAACACATTTACTAAGAGCATAACTTGTGATTATCTTGACATCCTAATCTAAATTATTGCTTGTCGGCTCCTTTAATCATATGGCCAGACGGTTAATACGCCTGGTGCAGAACCAGTTTACATACCACTTAACGATTCAAACCGTGGGAACGTTGGGATACGCCCAGGTCTGGTCCGCCATATAAGCCGGTACTTTGGACTCCAGCAGCATTCACTCTCCGTCTGGCGTTAGTACCTGGTTATTCAGTGTGACGTTTCTCGGACTTGTGTTTTTGTAGTGTTTTCTGGTGTCTCAGGTTAGTAATATAGAGTTATATTTTAAAATATTTTTATTATAATTTTTTATTTTTATAATTACAAATCTTTTGCCACTATCTCTTCTTCATGGCCCTGTGAACAAACAAGATAGCGCTTTAGTTTTGCACACAAGCTAATCTAAGTTCACTAAGGTTAACAACCAATAGTTTCCTGTTGCGTAATCTTAGCTGCTTGTTAGTTTTGTCCGTTGGGTTGAATTTTCAAATTTTATCAATACCTGGTGGAAAGGTCATAAAGGTCACCAATATATAAAGCGTGCAATAAGCTCTGAATTTCTCTTTATTTTTAAGCTCTCGTGTGAGAAAGGTGTCCCACCAGTTTTAAATAAAATATCTTGTTTGTTAGTTTTGTCTATTGCGCAATTTCAACTGTTTTGGCCTGCTCTTTCAAGTGTCCCAGTGATTTTTAATAACATATTTTCTGTTAAATGGAGCCAATTAACGTTGCCCATACCAGTGAGACGTACGTCCGTCGTTTCAGAGTTCATGGGCAAAAAACTGTTTTTAAATTTAACGCACCTCCGGAGGGGGTGACCGAGATTGAATGGTTGAGACGTGGGTTTTCTAGTTTGGTGGAGAAAATGAAAGCCGATGCATCTGATGGGGATCAACTGGGGTTTACACTACGCAGTTTAAATTTAAAAAGTAAAGAGCCTGGGTTTGTAAATTTCCGTCCAGCTTCTGAGGTGGATGGTGATGTTCTCTGGGAGATTTTTGGCGGCATTCTCCAGAGTAACGCCGATTCTATCACCTCAGCCGATACGTTTCAAGTAGAATGTACTCGTGTCAATCTCCCCGTTGGCACCGGTAGAATCCGTCCAGGGATGTTCAGGAATTTTAATGAGGAATGCCGCAAAAGGCGGGGTATCATTGCTATAGATAACAAAGACCGACTTTGTCTGCCCAGAGCAATTGTTGTGGCTAAAGCTAAGGCTAAAGGAAGTCCTGACTATAAAGCCATTCTTCAAGACAGACGGAACAGACAGCTTAACAAGGCGACAAAACTGATGCAAAAGGCCAGGGTGGAAATACCTGAAGAGGGGGCCGGTATACAGGAACTTGCAAAATTTCAAGAACACCTTAAAAAGTATAAGATCACCGTGTACAATTATGACGCCAGAGGCAGGGACGTATATTATGAAGGAAACAACCCTGAAGCGCAGTATAAAATCAATCTGTTATTTCATAATGGGCACTTTAACGTGATCACTTCTTTGACGGCTGCCTTTGCTTGTACCTACTATTGTGAACCCTGCCATACACCTTACAGCAATAAGGGAGAACACAGATGCACACACATTTGTCCCGAATGCCAAACTGTTTCTCCACCCTGTGTCCAAGACCGCGAGGGGGTACTGTGTCCTGATTGTAACTTGACTTTGAAGAACCGCATTTGCTTTCTGGCCCACAAGAAGGAGCGCTGCAAATCTGTCAAGAAATGTTTGGACTGCAATAAATTGATTAGCTTAAGGCATAGGAAATCCCCGCATGTCTGTGGCGAAGTCTTTTGTGTGATTTGCAGGGAGTTTATGGCGCCAGAACATCAGTGCTTTATGAAAGTGGACACAAACCGGCCCAAAACAGAAAATTCGTTGTACATATTTTTTGACCTGGAGACACGACAAGATGAACCTCTATCGGCTGATGATCCCGAGACAAAGGTGCACAAGGTCAATCTGTGTGTCTCTCAACAGTACTGTTGGAAGTGCATTGAGGGGCGAGATTGTGACACTTGTGCGGATCGCACTAGGATATTCAGAGAGGAGCCCATTGCTAGATTCGTTGATTATGTAATGGAGTCCCGCAAAAAGTTTAAGAATGTATGCGTGATTGCTCACAATGGTCAGGGATTCGACTTTCAATTTATTTTGAAATATATCATAGAGGAAACGAAATTCACCCCTGAGTTAATCATGCGTGGGACAAAAGTAGTACTCCTGAAGTTTGACAAGGTGCGCTTTGTCGACTCATTGAACTACTTTCCAATGGCTCTCTCTGCGTTGCCGAAAGCCTTTGACCTTCCTCCAGAGCGTAAAAAGGGTTATTTCCCCCATCTGTTCAACACCCTTGAAAATCAGAGTTATGTCGGACCGATTCCCTCCAAACAATTCTATTGTCCCGACACAATGTTTGAGAAAACCTATAAAGACTTTGAAAACTGGCACAATGAACAGGTGGCTCAAAATTACATTTTTGATTTTCAAAAGGAACTTATTGAATATTGTATTTCTGATGTTGAAATTCTAGCCCAAGCGTGCATAAAATTCAGACAACTTTTCATGCAGGAATGCAATGTAGAGCCCTTCCTAGAGTCTGTTACGATCGCGAGCGCTTGTAACTTAGCGTTCAGACGTAACTTTTTAAAACCCAACACAATTGGTCTTGTTCCTAAAAACGGTTATCGTATGGCCGACAACCAGTCTGCCATTGCATTGCAATGGTTGACCTGGGAGGAAGACCAGCGAAACGTTTCCATTCAGCACGCTGGGCGCGGGAGAGAGAAGAAAATTGAAGGAATGAAAGTGGACGGGTTTGATGGTGACCGCATTTATGAGTTCCATGGTTGTTATTTCCATGGATGTCCTAAATGCTTTCCCTACAAACGAGAGGAGCCTCTGAAGGAGGACCCTTCTGACAGCTTACATCTCAGATATGAGAAGACGAAAGTGAAAATTCAAAAACTCTCTGAGACCCCTTACGAGGTAGTTGAGATGTGGGAGTGTGATTTTAGGAAAATTAAAAGTGACAAAAAACTTACGTATTTAAATTCCCTACCAATCCTCAACTCTCTCCCGCTTGAACCACGAAACGCCTTTTTTGGAGGAAGGACAGGCAATGCCAAGACATACCACAAGTGCGGAGAAGGAGAGACGATACAATATGTTGATGTCTGCTCCTTATACCCCTATGTATGCAAAAGAGGACACTACCCCCTAGGACACCCCACCGTACACGTAGGGGACAGAGTTTGCCGAGAGCTAGGGTTGGATGTAAATGGCCTAATGAAATGCAAAGTGCTGCCCCCACTTGACCTCTACCACCCAGTTCTACCGACAAGGATGAATGATAAATTGATGTTTGTACTGTGTCGTAAATGCGGGGAACAGATGAACCAAGAAGATTGTATTCATAGCAGTGATGAAAGAGCCCTGACCGGTACATGGACGATGGACGAGATACGAAAAGCTGTGGCTAAAGGCTATGTGATCTTGGATATTTTTGAAATATGGGAATACAAAATGGCCACATATGAGAACGGGGGGCTATTCACAGATTTCATCAACAAATTTTTAAAAATCAAACAAGAGGCGTCGGGTTACCCCTCCTGGTGTGTGACGCAAGAGGACAAAGAGAGATATGTGAAGGATTATTTTGATCATGAAGGCATAAGTCTGGACCCCACCAAGATTGAAAAGAACAGCGGCCTTAGATCCCTGGCAAAACTAATGTTGAACTCGTTCTGGGACAAGTTTGGACAAAGAGAAAACCAGACAAAAGCGTCACTTATCAGAGATCCTAAGGAATTTTTCAGCTTGATGACAAATCCTACAGTCCAGGTGAACACGATTAGAGAAATAAATGAAGAGGTTATTTTGGTGAACTGGCAAAATATTGATGAGGTCGGTGAATCACTGCGGACAGTGAATGTTGTCCTAGCAGCGTTCACCACAGCACAGGCGCGTTTAAAACTCTATGAACACCTTGAAGCTCTCGGTGGGCAAGTGCTTTATTACGACACTGACTCGGTCCTCTACGTGTACAAGAACGGGCTATATAGGATTGCAACAGGTGACTACCTGGGTGAGATGACCGACGAACTGGCGGAATACGGCCCAGGCTCTTATATTGTCGAGTTTGTGTCCGGGGGCCCAAAGACGTACGCTTACCTGGTATGGTCAACAAATCGGAACGAACTAGTTGAAGTGTGCAAAATTAAAGGGCTAACACTTAACCTCAACACCTCAAAAAAGCTCAATTTTGCACAACTTAAAGAAATGGTGTTGAGTGAGGCGAAACTTGTTGTTGAGACATCAGAAAACCGAATTAGAAGAACTAAAAATAAAGATGTTATTACAGTGAGAGAAACTAAATTTTTCAGGATAACAGGTCCTAAAAGAAGACATGAGGGGGAATATGACACCTTGCCTTTTGGCTACAAAAAAGCCAGACTTACCTAATCCCACCAGTCAATCCTCTCCTCCAGCTCGTCCAGTCTCTTCCTCATCCTTGCTATTGCGCGTTCCAGCTCTCTGTACTCGAACAAATCGTAGTTGCACTCTGTATAAGGTCCGTGTAGCCACTGCATTAGGGAGAATACTGTGAGAAACATGTTGTCTTGTTAAAAAATTTCGTATTACTGAAGGAGAGCTGGTAGGGAGAGCGCGTGATAAGATTGCACCGTGTTATCATCATTCTCTAACCCCGTGGTGTAACCTTTGTACTTTTGCTCTCTTACACAATAGCGCATCAAGTATTATCAATATTAAAGCTGATGAAATTTTGTGATGTTTTACATAACAGCCATTGCTTTTTGATTAGAAACGTAATTATTTGAAAAAATTAAGCCCAAATTTTGGTTTATAACTTAAAATCAGATTATTTATACAATCACGACGTTTCACTGGGATATACGAGTGAATGAAGGTCACTGGCGTGGAACTAAAAAGCCCGTAAACCATGTGTGGCGAGTCATTTGCACTGGGAAGTTCGGTTGATGACTTTGTTTGTGAGAATGTTTGAATGAATGGTGTGAAAGATGTGAGTGAATGAAGGTCACTGGCGTGGAACTAAAAAGCCCGTAAACCATGTATGGAGCGAGTCAAATGCGTTGAAAAATTCACGCAACGACTTTGTCGGTGAGAATGTTTGAATGAATGGTGTGAAAGGTGTGAGTGAATGAAGGTCCCTGGCGTGGAACTAAAAAGCCCGTAAACCATGTATGGAGCGAGTCAAATATACTGAACGGAACAGGCAATGACTTTGTCGGTGTGAATGTGTGTGTGTGAATGTTGTGGGGTCTAGTCGACTGAGTAGCTCAAACCCGAGTGACTCTTTGGAACGACCCTTTAATCCTTGTGAAACGTCGTGTTGGTACTTTGACGGAAATTCCTGATCTTGGGCAGGTCGCCGGCAACCATGGTTGCTGACGGCCCCTACGGTCAGAAGGGAGGTGAGGTAGCTCACCACGGCATGCAGCGAAGGCAGGGGCTGTATGGGTATTCCACAAATGATCATCGGTCACCGGTGATCTTTGGGGGATATCAGGGGGAAAATGGAGGCGACAACTAGTTTGTTTTTGGAGGTCGTCACAGTCTGCGGCGGTGGTAGGGGCCGCAGAATCCCGGGGGGTAAAAAAAAGTATTGTTAGTCCAGTATATAAATTGATTTTGTAACGCACGTATTAGTTTCCTCTGCAGAGCCGGACTGTAAACATCTACACGATGGATACCTACTGTTGTGAGGCGAAATGTTTTGTAATACCTACAATGCAAGTTGACGGAATTGCATGTAGAACTTGTGAGCATTTTAGCTTTTGCATATGTCGCTGTAAAACCTACCAGCTGCCGACACCTGAACTTAAATCATTGAAAGTGTACAAGTCAAAGTTTTTCCACACCTGCTGTCCCCAACGATGTGTCAAGTTTCATCTTGAAAATCTTCTCCATTGCAGAAAATGTTATGCGCATGCTGATGAATTTTGTAATTGTTACATAAACCTATGTAAATATAGAACAAGCTGGACCGTTGATCCGAGCCAAGAAAAACCATAAGCTCAGGGGGAACGGAGGCGACAGTTTGTTTTTTGGAGATCGTCACGTAGCTACGGCGGTGGTGGGGCCGTAGCATCCCGGGGTAAATATAAATTGATGAAAACCCCTCTTAGTCTATCATTATAACAATGAATGTCAGAAATACAATAGCTGAAGAATTGCATAAACAGGCGCGTAGAAGATATCCTCGGCGACAAGTTACTCTTAAGGGGATTAATGATCTCTATCAAGCGGATTTAGTTGAGATGCAACCTTATGCTCGAATAAACAATGGTTTCAAATACATTATGACAATGATAAATTGTTTTACCAAATATGCTTTTGCAGTTCCGATAAAAAATAAGACGGGTGTTGAAGTGGCCAAAGCTTTAGAACCTATTTTAGCAAAGCACAAAATGAAACACTTTCAAACGGACGATGGTAAGGAATGGTTTAATAAAAATGTTCAAGGGTTAATAAGAAAATACGGCATAAATCACTATGCGACATTTTCAGATATGAAAGCAAGTATCGTGGAAAGGCTGAACCGAACATTAAAATCGCGAATGTGGAAAGAGTTTACAGCTAGAGGGACTCACGAATGGTTAAATATATTACCAGATATAGTAAAATCCTATAATAATGCGAAACATAGGACGATTGGTATGAAACCAAAAGACGTGAGGCAAAAACATGTAAAAGATATATTGGCTAGGATTAATAAGCGGCCTAAAGTGGTCAAGTATAAACCAAAGTTTAAAGTGGGTGATAGTGTCAGGATAAGTAAGTATAAAAGGGTTTTTACAAAAGGTTACCTTCCCAATTGGACGAACGAAGTTTTTAAAATACACGCAATTAAACCTACAAAACCTGTTACCTATATTTTACAGGACTATAAGGGGGAAATATTAAAAGGTGGGTTTTATGAACAAGAACTGAATCTATCAAAGACTGGCAATGTGTACCTTGTTGAAAAAGTGTTACAACGCAAGGGGGACAGAGTTAAGGTGCGTTGGTTAGGTTTTGATAAATCACACGATTCATGGGTACAAAAGAGTTCTATAAAATAGTAATACAAATTGAAAGTACTTTCACTTTTTCACAAGATGCGTATTGTAAAACATACCGTACAGATACCAATAGAAAATTTTGATTTTTTTGTTGGTTCAGGTATGAGCACGGAGAAGAGACATGGGACACTTCTTCCAAACACTATACGGTGTATCATTTGTGGACCGTCAAACTGTGGCAAAACAAACGTGCTTTTCAACATGCTTTTCGACCCAAACGGTCTTCGATTTAAAAATATATATGTTTTTTCAAAATCCCTTTATCAGCCTAAATATAAGTTTCTAGCCAAAACCATGCCCAAGGAAATTGGGTACTTTGCATTTAACGAAAATGCTAAGGTCCCCCTGCCGAATGATGCTAAACCAAATTCTATTATGATATTTGATGATATAGCATGTGAAAAACATAATAATATTAGAAATTATTTTACTATGGGGCGCCACAACGAAATAGATACATTTTACTTAGGTCAGACGTACAGTCGTATTCCGAAACAGTTGATTAGAGATAACTGTAATTTATTGATAATTTTCAAACAGGATGATATGAATCTTCGGCATATATATTACGATCATGTCAACACAGACATGAAATTTGAAAAGTTTAAAGAAATATGTAGCATAGCATGGAAAAACGATCATGGGTTTATCGTCATTGATAAAGATAGTGAAATTGATAAGGGGAGATATCGGGTGGGTTTGGACAGTTTTATACAAGACTTATAATGGTGCGCATCTATACGTACTCTGATCTTAAAGGGTTTAACAGTAAATTGCATAATGTTAAGTCCAACTTATGCACATTTTACTATCGAGAAAGGAAAAGGTTTTGTGGTAACTATTGCAGTAGGAAGGGTAAACATGGACATCCGTTCAGCCGAAGGTGTTGGAGGCATAGAAAACCCTTGAGTTCAGCATTAACTCCGCCAGTGGTGTTGCTTATGATTTCTGCAAGTGAAAGGATTTATAACCGTGATATTTGGATTCGTTTCTTAAATAAATGTGAAGATAATAAAGTTCCACTGGAGCTGGTTATTTATCATGAAGATATGATTAATTCCACAGTTAGAAACCCCCAGAATTTAATATCTCGATTTAGACCTTTCCCCGACATATTTGGCAGTGTATTGCCGCTAAGAAATCTACATGGAAGTATCAATTTCGCTCAAATAGTCTTGAAAATGTTGGACTACGGATGTAAAATACCGCATGCTTCAAGATGTATTGTGCTGACAGAAAGGACTATCCCGATCAGACCACCCCTGGAAATTTATCGTACAGCCATGTTGCTCAATTGCTATATTGATATTAGTTATAATACTGCTTGGGGACCGATTCCCGATGGTACACCTAGAGGGCCTAGGGGAAAACCGTTTGCAGCTGTCAATAACTACTGTCAAGGCTTATACACGGTTGAGTTTCTGAAACAAGCATTACCGACAGTCCCATCACAATGTGAGAGATTTGGTATAACACAAAATAAAGGTGTATACACCGTATCAAATAGAAAGCTGTTTGAACAGTGGCGAACTTTTACAGGGACCAATCCGTGTGAATTTTGGCTTTTAAATTCTTATCTCATGTATAACAGACATCATGACAAACCGATGGCAATGTTGAAAAAGTACATGGAGAAAACTGTGGAAAGTGATAAGTATATTGTAACACATGTTTCGGAATGGCGAGATGACGTAAAGAGAGCTTGGGTGTTTAAAAGTTTTACGCGTCCTTATGTGATACCACGATTTGATGCAAGGGAACATAGGTATTTCAGAGGGTTAGATTTTAGTAAGGGGGTTTCACTTTTGGACGTTATCAATTATGTAAAAAGATATAAGAAGCGTGCTATGTTTTTCAGACAAGTTGAGATGCCTTAATTTATTTAATATCCATTATTTGTGTTGTAAAAACAGTCGTTATCATGAAGTCGAACAAGAAACATCTAATTTTACGTATAGCTAAGCTCAAAGAGGCTATTCGTCGAAAGTATAACAGTTTCAAGTCGGGCGTTAGTGAAAGTGAAAGGTTTTTCGAAAAGAAATATAAACCAATAATATCAGAAATTAAAAAGGCAGGTCTTACACCTAAAAATGAGTTAACAATTAAAAAAGAAGAACCACATGAGGAGGAGGAGGAGGAGGAGGAGGAGGAATATCACGAAATGGAACAGGACGAGGAGGAGGAAAGTAAAGATTTTAGCCCACCGCCGGATACAAGTCAAATTGACACCCTTCTTTCTACACCACAAGGAAGGAACACTGTTTCAATGTATATAAATGAACAGTTTCAAAACGATTTAACTAAACAGTATATGGACTTATTTATGAGAGACCGTGGTGGTAGAAAAACTATGATCGATCATACATACGGCCCAAGATTTAGTGAAAAAGGAGACTTTCTTATGATTGGAAATAAAAAGTTAGAATTTGATGAAGACGGTTCAATAATTATAGATGGCACTGCCTATGGCGGTACCGAAGGTCTCTACGAACTAATATTCAAAAGAACACCGTATGGGTATGACGAAAATGACCAAGAAATTTATAAGGAAATATTAGAAAAAACTAACGCACATAAGAAAGGCTATAAAAGTACGGCTAATGTTAATAGAAATACTTCCACAAAATACAAAAGCATTATAGAAAAACTGTTTCCAAATACAAAACAAGGCTCGGGAATGCAGTGGAAGTCTCCAGTTTCACGTGACATATTGCACTGGGATGATCCGAACGAACTTGTTGATAGGTTACGTTTACTTGTAATGTCAGCGGAAACGGGGAATAACTCACATAGTAACGAAATTATAAATATTATCGAAGAACTGCAAGAAGGTGGGTATATAAAAGGTTCTGGTAACAACAGATTTAAATCATTATTAAAATGAACGTGGACAAGTTTGGTCGCTATACCTATACAGGTATGAGCATTGATAAATTCGGGCGTCATACGTCTACGGAAAGACTTAGAGGTCCAAAAGGCGAGGGGTTTAAAATGACAGAAGATAAAAGCGGGTATGACATAGACAACAAAAGACTAACTAACGTAGCAGATCCGCTTGATGAAAACGATGGAGTGAATTTAAAAACACTGCAGACACATACAAGTCCTTGTTTGAAATTAAATAATAAAAGTGAGTATGACCTAGACAATAAAAGACTAACTAACATAGCAGATCCGCTTCATGAAAATGATGGAGTGAACTTAAAAACTTTGCAGAAACATACAAGTCCTTGTTTGAAATTAAATGATGAAAACGTATTCGATGTTAATGGTAAAAGAATCACTAATGCTATCGATCCTGTAGACAGTAATGATGTTGTAATTAAAAAGTATCTACATTCACGAATACCCATTAAAATAGACCCTTTGAAAAGTTATTCATTTCATCAGTTTACAATTCAGGATGTTGGTCCCCCAATGGCTGGAGGTGATGCGGTTACTTTAAAATATTTAACAGACAATACGCTTGTAAGAAGGGGATATACTTTTAGTGCCAGCAATAAAAGAATAGCGAATCTCGCAAAACCAATTGAATTAGACGACGCTGTTAACAAACAATATCTAAAAACGGCATTGGGTGATTTAGCCTATGTTGTATATAAAGGCATGCACAAAGGTAGATCTTCCATTGTACCGGCTGATGTGTGGAAGCAAAAGGTGTTAGAATCATCATGGGAAGATCTATTTAGCGATAATGCATTGTGGTTAATTACTTAGTAATAAAATGGCAGGGGTTAAGGAAACATCAAACAGTCGAAAGCTAGCTCTCATCACAGGAGGAGGTATTTTAAGTTCTGCCGTCAACAAAGCGATAGATTTGCTACCCATTGAACTTCATATTCCGGGTTATAATTTTTGTGGACCCGGAACCAAATTAAAAAAGAGATTAGCTAGAGGTGATCGAGGAGTAAATCCTTTAGACGAAGCGTGTAAAATTCACGACATTGCCTATTCAAAATTTTCCGACTCGGAAAGGAGACAACAAGCTGATAGAGAGCTTGCAGAACGAGCGTGGCATAGATTTAAGGCAAGGGACGCGAGTTTAGCTGAAAAAGCGGCTGCTTGGACCGTGACAACAGCGATGAAGGCCAAAACAAAGTTTGGTGGTGGGACTAGCAGGAAACGACGACGCTGTGTAAAGAAGCCTGCAAAGAAAGGCAAGGGATTGTACCTAAGACCATATCCAAAGAGAGGAGCTGGTAAAAAGAAAAGAGGCGGAGGTAAAAAAAAAAACGTTCATCCCGTTAAAGTCTCTTACTAACCACGAGCTCGAGTACTATGTAAACAAATTAAACGTTCCAAACTTTAGAGGTGTTTTCATGAGAGATACTCTACCCGTTCGTCCGAGAAATTACGAGACAGCTATAGTGAATTTAGATTCTATCAACGGGGCTGGTACACATTGGGTGTGTTATAAAAAACGAGGCAATCGAGTTTTTTATTTTGATAGTTTTGGTAACCTTCGTCCTCCTGTGGAAATACTTAAATATTTCGGACCCTCAGCTGAAATTAGGTATAATTACGATCGACAGCAAAACTTTAACTCAGTTATTTGCGGACATTTGTGTTTAAAGTTTCTAACCAATGTTTTGCCTTAGCGGTAGCGGTTCCACCATTAGTTGTGAAATTTTCCCTCCTGTTGATGTGAGCGTAGGCAGTTGGGAGATAGGGCTGGTAGACCTGTCTACATATAATTCGATTCCTAACATAGAAAAAGGTGTGAATGATAAATTTTACTATGGCGATAAAGAAATAACCATCCCAGAAGGGTCTTATGAAATTGAAAATTTAGAAGAGGAAATTAAAAAACATGTACATATTAGATTACATGCTAATAATAATACACTTAAGGCAGAGATGAAGTGTGTGGAAGATGTACACTTTGAGAAAGACAATACGATAGCCTCACTTTTGGGGTTTGAACAAAAATTGTACCCTAAGAATAAGCAACATGTATCGACAAACACCGTCAACATTATAAAGGTAAATACAATCAGGGTTGAATGTAATATTGTGCGGGGTTCGTTTCAGAATGGCGTTGAGGGTCATACAATCCACGAATTTTATCCCACTGTCGAGCCAGGGTATAAAATCCTAGTCATACCAAATCCAATCATTTATTTGCCGGTGAACGTCCAGCGGATAAGTAACATTTCAATTCAGCTCAAAGATCAGGACGGAAATTTTGTAAATTTTAGGGACGAGATAATATCATTAAGATTACATCTACGAAAGCGGTAGAATGGGTTTAGTATTTAGGCCCGAGACAGATTCAACACCACTCATTGTGCGAAAGGAAACTGAACGATTAACATCGTTCAATATTAAATTTTTAGAGGCTCTAGGGTTTAAAGTGGAAAATGTTCGCCATAGAAAGAACAGCCGAGTATGAAAATACAGTGATAGGGTATGAATACCACACATATAAACCATATGCATCGTGTACATTTAAAAATAACGATGAAATCAGGATATCCGTCAGTCAACAAGATATTATTACTGCTCCATTCGAGAGTACAATATATATTGCGGGTAAAATTACTGCAAAGAAAGGAGACAATGTTGCCACTACTGCATCACTTGTTAACAATGCTATAGCTTATCTTTTTGATGATATCAGATACGAAATCGGGGGCATTGAGGTGGATCATACAAAAAATCCGGGCATAACGACTACAATCAAAGGCCTACTGTCCACTCGTGAAGTTGAAAAGGACATTTTAAAAAACGCCTGTTGGTTAGGTGCCGGGCAAACGTCGCAAACTGATCAATTTAATTTTTCAATACCACTACGTATGCTACTTGGTTTTGCCGAAGATTACAAAAGAATTTTAGTGAACGTCAAGCAAGAACTTATCTTGTTGAGGTCAGCCTCTGACCTTAACGCTATCATTTCTGCTGACGCAACATCTTGTGAAATAGAAATAACAAGTTTATACTGGCGGATGCCTCACGTATCGGTTGTAGATACTTTTCGTTTAAAACTTTTGCGAATGATTGAAAAAGACACACCTGTTCATTTACCATTTCGATCTTGGGAACTCCATGAATTCCCCATCCTCCCGCAAAACACTCGTCAGTCTTGGACTGTCAAATCTACGTCACAAATTGAAAAACCACGCTATGTTGTACTAGCGTTTCAAACAGATAGAAAAAATCAGATGAAAAAAGATATGTCAGTTTTTGATCGCTGTGACTTGACCAATGTGAAACTATACTTAAACTCACAATACTATCCTTATGACAATATCCATGGTGACATGGCATTATTTTACGAGATGTTTTCGAGATTTCAAAAATCTTACTATGGTAGCGATACATATCCTTGTGTCGATTTAACAACATTTAAAGATAAAACTCCTTTGTACGTGATTGATTGTTCGAAACAAAATGATACAATCAAGTCTGGACCTGTTGATGTGAGACTGGAATTTGAAGCTAAAGAAAATTTTAAAGATAAAACCACAGCTTACTGTCTGATCTTACATGACTCACATCTAATATACACTTTACTCACAGGAACAGTAAAAAAA